>BGPR01031919.1:0-17773 GCA_013235015.1 Araneus ventricosus | reverse complement strand
CCCCGAGTTCCAAAAATTAAATTTTGGAAGGGAGGTGAATGGCCTGCTTTAGGGTGGCAAGCCCAGATCGGTTTGGGGAAAAGGGAGGGGTTCCTTAGAATTCGGATAGTGCCAGGTGTTATTGAGGTTCTTGAGGAGGGAAGGGATATTCTCTTTTCCTTGAAAGAAGGACTCGGGCGTTCCCGCATTTTGAGGTCTCTCCATTCCAAAGTTCTTAGGAATTAGAGGGATAAATATAGATTTAGGTTTAGAAAAATTAAAGATTTTAAATGAATAGTTTGTGGACTTTCGTTGCAGAATGAAATAAATTTCAACCATTTATTATACTAATTTTTATGTTAAGTGAACAAGGCATTTTAAAAATATATTAATCAATTCTGCTGAAACAAAGAAGAGTGCAGGGCTCTAAAGATCCGAATAGCGTATTTCCTATGAACTGAAACTATTTCAAAAATTTCATAAGTTCCCAATGTGGGCTTATGTTCACTTGCTCACTTCTTAAATAAAATCACAGTTTATTCATCAGGGTAATTGCTTTTACTATCAATATTCATTTGCATACGTATGCTTTCAACACGCATGCATTCCAGTGCAAATGCATAATAATCTTTTTAGTTTCAATTACAGTTTTTACATGTTCCTTATAAATCCTTTCATAATTGATATCAAGGACCTAAAATCAATCAAATATTATTTTTTATTTAATATAGGTCAATATCCTTCTTTGCAACCTTGACAATATTTTTTCTTTTTAAACAAAGCCTCAACAATTTCCAAAACAAGCAAATATAATAAATTATTTTTGTATTTCAGAATTTTTCAATAATCTTTTATCTAATAAGAAATGAACGTTATTTTGCTGGAACCGCAAGAAAAAGTTGTACAAAATGAAAATCACTGGTGACGAATTTTTATGTGGGAATTTTTTTTAAGAAAACGTTCTGATAATATAAATACACACTGCAAAAATTTAGAATCAAGTGTAATTTCTTTAATTAAAATATCGTTAAACTCACAAGCAAAGTGCTACGTAGGACAATGCTAATATAAATTCAATACGGCAAGCACTTTTCTTTATAAAAAATATGTGCATTCTATAGAATGCAGTAAATTTCCTGCTATGCTGTTCATACCGAAAAGTTATAAAAACGAACTTCTTGTTCTGTATTGATCGCAGGAAGTAAAATCTTATTCTACTCATATTTTTATTTCACCTATTTCTTCTCCGTCCGAAGAAAGGACTTTTTCAAAAGTAAGGCTCATCCTTTCAGACCAGATAAAAATGAAATGAAATTTTCCATTTTTATTCTGTTATTCGAACAGTCATTTGAAAGGTTGGGCATAAATATAAATCATAATTGTTTTATGTGTAAAATAAAACATTTAGGAAGGAAGGTCTATTTTATAGGTTTTACCTTTCAATAAATTCCTTTGTGGACTTTCAAATATTTTTAATGTGAGCGTAGATCGGGCCAGATATCAAATATTTTTGTCTTAAATCAAGAAGTTTATCATTATATTTCATAGATTTGGAAGTGAGAAAAACTATTTAAACGGCATAAACAATCTGCGCCAGATTGTTTAAAACCATTTCTAAACCTGATTGATCAGGAATAGTTCCTCACAAACAAGCAACGTTGCAAAGAATGCTTAATATGTTCTTTCTGAATAAATCGCTTTTAGTCATTCTTTAAAATGAAAAAAATAATCATTGCTGGCAAAAGGGATAGGTGGAAAAAAGACTCACGTTGTGTTTATCATTCATAAAATCTTGTTCACAAATTTTTAATTTTATTTCAAACCTAATTATATCGGAAAATTCATCTGATACTTAAATAGTTAAAATTAGAATAGTAAATTTAGATCACCTACACTCATTCATGTCCATTGTGCATTCCGGCGGATTGGGACAATTCCAGAAGGACAATGCGACACTCCACTCGTCGAGAGTTGCTACCAAGTGGCTCCAGGAACACTCTTCTGAATTTAGGCACTTCCATTGGCCACCTAAATCCCCAGAGATGAACATTATTGAAGATATCCGGGATGCCTTGCTACATGCTGTTGAGAAGAGATCTCCACCACCTCTCACTCCTATGGATTTGCTGACTGCCCTGCAGGATTCATGGTGTGAATTTCCTCCAGGATACCTTTAGACATTAGTCGAGTCCATGCCACGTCGTTTTGCGTCACTTCTGCGTACTCGTGGGGACCCGACATCATATTAAGAAGGTGTACCAGTTTTTTTGGCTCTTCAGTGTACATTAGAAAATTTTTAACTTGGAAGTACGAAATAACTGCGAAATAATTTCAGAACCCAACCTTATATTGAGCACGAACTGTCGCGCATTTTTTTTGTCACTTGATGAAATGAAGGTTAATTCTTAAATTTGGGAACGATTTTATTCCAAAAGTAGAAAAAGAACTTTCAAACAGTTGCGAGCTAAAATCAGAGATTGAGATCGTTAAGACCATAAACATATATTTAACAGATTTCCAGTATTTAAAGCTCGTTGAAAGCAAGAAAAAAGTGTAACATAATAAAAAGATTAAAATCTAATACAAAGCTTTCAAAACATTACCTAAATTTAGAGCAAATTACTAATTTGAAAATAATAATAATAATAAAATAATAAATTACTAATTTCAAGCATTATTTTAAGATTTGAAAATATAAGAAAAGTTACAATATTCTGCACATCAATGCAGTCTTTCTGCTTCACCTGATAACTAAGTGGTTAAAGCTAAGTATATAATAATAATTTTGTTTTAAATTTATGGATGTGAAGCTGAAACGCCGAAGTTGAAATACACTTGGAAGGGAAATTTAAGAAATTTAATTTCTGTTTCGGACAATTTAACTAGATTTTATTTCTTGCGGATCCTCGCCAAATTCTTTTTAAATATTGAAAAGAAATACGGTTCAATAAGATTATTATTTCATTCGAAATTTGAAGAGATGATTTATTCTTCCAAAGAACTTCATGGCGGTAACCTTAAACACCATTGCAACCTCAAATTCTTCAAGCTGCATAAAAGTTATTTAAAAAGTAAGAAATATTGAATTCTACTGAATAAACTTTCATAAAATAGGTAAATGTTTTTAGATTGGTGACGGAGTCTAAGATGACGAATTGGATTTTTCTCGAAAATTACACTAGATGGCAGCCCTGATCCTGCATCATCAGAGACCTCTAGCGACCAGCTGCCCGTTTCACACCAAAATATTTCATCCCTTTATTACTGTTATTCACATTACTCGATAATGTGTTTTTAGATGTTTCTATGCAATTTTTTGTTGGAAAGGGATATTGCTCACGGAGTAAATATTTTTGATTTTTGCATGTGATATTCGCAAAGAGCAAATCAAAACGCGTTTAATTATGTATTATTTTAATTTTTCTAATGAGCTGATATCCTTCAATCATTCTTTGAAATAAAAGGGCAAAATCGGGTAAGATAACGAATTGGGTGGAGGGTAAGATGTGGAACCCGTTCACGCTGATTCAAGAGCTCTTCGTGCTACCTGAATGCCACTTGCCCTTAATGCAACTCACTGTAACACCAGGGAAAAAGGAGCATCTCATTAAAAAAGAGATAGAGGAAAAAGAAGACAAAAGAGAGAGAGAAAATTTTGTCAGCTAAAGTTAATAAGACTAAACATATACACACACAACAAACCTTCTAAAAATTCTGGAAAAAAGAAGAAAGTAGCTAAGTAACACCTCGACTTCTAATGTTCTGAGTCTAAACTCAATTCATTAATTTGAATTTCCTTACGTTGACGCTGTTGACAATCTTCACCCAGAGGTCCTCGATAATGAAGAATGCAGCATTTGCAGTGAGTAAGGAAACACGGAATTGGGATTCCAGTGTTTTATATGCAAACTCTGGCCCCATTCCACCTGTACTGGCTAAAACAAAATCCAAGCCCATGGCTATATGATTTTTGTAATTTATTTCATTTCTTAAGGTTTGAATCTCATATTAATATATTAATTGATATTAATATGTTAATTACTATATTAATTGATATTAATATATTAATTGATATTAATATATTAATTGGTATTAATATATGAATTATTATATTAATTGATATTAATATGTTAATTACTATATTAATTGACATTAATATATTAATTAAAATATTAATTGATATTAATGCATTAATTAATATAAAATATGAATGTCCCAAATTTTTCGAGGAAGCGTTTGCAGCAGCATCGATTCACTTTCAGGTTTATGCAAATTAAGTATTCGTCATCTTACCTGACATCGTTCGTCATCTTACCCGCACAGTCGGGTAAGATGACGAAATTTACTTACTTTTTTAAAGTTAAATTTTGGGGTCTTAAATTTGATCATAAAAATTTTTTAAAAATATCATTTTAAAATAAAGAGTTGAAGAAGATTTTGACGAAAAAATAATCCTCCAGCAACGAATATTGAGGTCAGGGTAAATCTCCTAAGCTTAAGGTCACCATCTTTCCCGACTTTCCCCTACTCTAAAAATTATGGAAAATTGTGAATAATTTCTCCACGATACCGCGTTTAATATTCTTTTCATTTAAATGCCTATAGAGAGTTCTAAAATAATTAATCTTTGATCAGAAAATAACATTATGCGTTGCATTCAAGCTTCTGCTCGTAAATGACTCGCTTTAAAAAACTGAGCCAGATATAAGCACGATTAGTAACATCAGTCATTTTTTATTATCGACAGTGCTTGAATGTTATACAGGAACCGAATCAACTTAAGCAAATTATTGGTTAGCTACAGTGCAACATCCATCAATTTAATAAACTATGTTATAAAAGTAACGTAGTTTCTGACCCAAATGAAAGTAAGGAATGATTCAATTTAATATGGAGACAGTTTTAGAAAAACATTATTCTTAAATTATTTACTTGGATCTATTAAAATTATGGTGCAATTTTTAAGAAGAGAAAACTATTACAATGCATTCAAAGTACCCCTACAGTTAGTTGTCGAAAAAAACAAACTACTTTCGTATTTTATGTTTCTTAACATACAACATCTCCTTTCAGCAGCATTTTGATTATTATCATCATTACAAAAAGAAAGAACACGAAAACCAATGGGATAACTGATCAATCTCTTGGTAATAAAATGTATAAAGATTACTCCAATATTCGAATAATTCAATAAGCATTCCTGCAAGGATTTATTAATCTTTAGAAATAATAGAAGTTGATTTTTTTAGAAAAGAAAAGAAAAGTCATGAAAAAAAGGAAATTTTACGTTTACTTACTTCTAATTCCGTTATCGTTTGAGATGAAAGGCTTTTCTTATAGATCACAATGAAATCTAATCTTAAGAATTAAGAATTTATTAACGCGAATTAATATGACAATAAGGTTTAACACAGATGGGAAATAATGCCAAATAAAGAATTCATGAGAAAGGACATTCATATTTTAATTGACTTATATTTTGGCTTTATAACTGAAAAAAAAGTTTTAATTTTGAAAACAATTGAATAATGTAACACAAGAATGTGAATTTAAATGAAATTTATTGCATCAAGACAAAATTCAGATGTGCATTATTTTGATCTGAAAATGTTTTGCGCTGTATTAAATAATTTCATTCGCTATTTGTGACTAAAGTATTTACAGAGCAACACAATTATATTAACATTTATTTACATAACACATTACAAAAAGCGTAAAAACCTTTTTTGGGCTAAAATGCATGATTAAGTGAATGAAAATTAATATACCTTAAAAAAATTTTTTTTTCTCCATAAAATAAATTCTAACATTCTGTATTTATATTACGGCGGGCCGAAAAATTCGAAATTTCTTAGATATTTTTGCTGTAGTGCGGAAAAGTTGCGAACTCCCTTCATTAAAAAGTGTGCAAAATCTTATAATTCTGAATTCATATCTTCTGTCTCATCAATGGCCAGAAATTTGTGAAAATTGGATTAAAAATGGTCAAAATTCAAAAATTTAAAAAATCACAGATTTTGTTGATCGATTTGCGGTAGTGCTTAAAAGTTATTATTTATTAACAACAACTCCTTTACAAAATTTTAGAATTGTAGGTTAATATCTTCTGCCGCATCATCTGCTCTGAATTTTGGAAATTAAAGATGAATTCTTAAATAAATACACGTTTTACTTATATCATTATAATGCGAATGGAAACTTGATTCAACTTTGAAACATACAAAATTACAAAAGCACTATTGTTTTAAATCTTTTTGATACTCAAATTGCGACATATATTTTGTGGATTCTAGTGTAGCTCTGATAAATCCATCCCTGTTCTGCGGTCCAACTATTTTTCTGGGGGCTTTAGTGGCGAGTTTAACAATTCGCTCAATTGCTTGCATATGAAGGAAACTTAATAAAGTCCTTGCCAATCATTGGCACATCGTCCTGTATCATCTTCAGAAGCTCTTGACAACTGATATGCCTGAGAACTGTGGGCGGTGTGACATTACAAGCTTGCCAGTCATTGAGATCTATGTAGTCTGTAGCTCGAAAGTTAACAGCAGGAATAACGAACCTACGAACACAACGGCCATCTGGGCAAATTTCGCTTGCCTTGTTAATTCGCCGAGCTGCAAGGGTCCTAATATGGCATCTCTCATGAGTTAACATAGCCAAATGCATGTTTTCTGGAGCCGAAAAGTAAGCGTTGCGAGAAATAACTGGTTCAATTATATCAAGAAACTTCTTAGGTAAGTATCGAGATGAACTGATGAAATGCCATAAATGTCTAGCACCATTCTTTATGGAATGATGAACCTTAATTTGAACCATGAGGGTGCGTAAACTCTTAGAATGAAGACAACCAAAGTCATCAACTCATTTGATGGGTTTGATGTTGATATATAAAACTTCAATATTCGACTTGCAATTGCTAGCCCGCGGGGAAAATTCAACGTGTTCGGTTGACGCTTCGCTAGATCTTAAGAACCAACGCCAGAACTAATGGCTGTGCAAAAGTCTAATAAGTATTTCTGCTCACAACTTGGTTGGTGGGATCAATGCCTGGCAATTCATATTCAATACTGTTAAAAGCAACAAGTGGCAGCTTCTAGAATCCTTTCAGGTTTCGTCCAATGTCTGCGGTGTAAGAAGAGGGGCCAGAAAACTTGCGCTCAAATAGGTGTCGTATTGGAAACTCGTTGAAATTAAGTAAGTAGATAATCCATTGGATTGGTCTATGAAGTTTCAATTCAAGCCTGCGAATTACAAAATTTAACACTCGAGTGTTCACGACTGTGCCGTCACATCCCAGAAAAATAAAGTTGTTAAAATCATCCAATAGTGCATTGGTTACATATTCATAATTGCTGAAATTGGTCCAGAAGGAAATTGTGTCCGTAGATTCGTTATTCCTGCTGTTAACTTTCGAGCTACAGACTACGTAGATATCATTGACTAGCAAGCTTTTTAAGTCACACCGCCTCCAGTTCTCAGACAGATCAGTTATCATGAACTTCTGAAGATGATATAGGACGATGTGCCAATGGACAGCTGGGATTTTATTAAATTTCCTTCACACACGCAGGCAGTTGAGAGAATTGTGAAACTCGTCAATGAAGACTCCAGAAAAAGATTTGGCCGGCAGAACAGGGATGGATTTATCAGAGCTACACTAGAATACAGAAAACAAATGTCACAATTTGAGTCCAAAAAAGATTACATAAAATAGTACTTTTGTAATTTTGTATGTTTCAAAGGTTGAATCAAGTTTCTATTCGCATTATAATGATATAAATAAAACTTGTATTTATTTAAGAATTTCCAAAACTCAGTGCCGTTGAGGCGGCAGAAGGTATTAACCCATAATTCTAAAATTTTGTAAAGGAGTTGTTGTTAATAAATAGTAATTTCTAAACACTACCGCAAACCTATCAACGAAATCTGTGGTTTTTTTATTAATTTTTGAATTTTGACCATTTTTAATCCAATTTTCTCAACTTTCTGCCCATTGATGCGACAGAAGATATGAATTCAGAGCTTTAAGATTTTGCACACTTTTTAATGATGGGAGTTCGCAACTTTTCTGCACTACTGCAAAAAGATCTAAGAGACTTCGACTTTTTCGGCCCGCCCTAATATGTATATCTCCTTGGAATATAAAAACAGCTGCAACAAAAAAGACAGTCTCATGGACTCAGTACGCAAACCCAAAACGCAATAGCTAGAAAAAACACGTTGGCGTCTAAGCTGTGTCAGAAAAAATATTTCAGTCATATGCTTCCTTTCAACAAACTTCATTTCTCTCTGGATGGCATTCGGTACAAAAAGTGAAAGAGACTCTTCGTCCCTTATTTCTTTCAGCAAGTTCTTTCTTTTGCAGAGGAAAACAAGATATCAGCGCTGTTGGATTTCCAATCTAGGAATAAGATCTTCAAAGCGAAACTGGATGCATGCATCGAAACAGCTTTGCTTCGCTGAAAACGAGAGTTCCAAGAGAAAATACGAGGATGAAAAAAAGAGAAAGAAGAAGTGAAATATATCTCATTTTTATTATGCTGCCTGTTTGTAAAATATATATTTTTTTCCTTTCGAATATTTTGCATTAAAATTAATATGTGTCTGAAGTTTATAAAAATTTGTTCTCAAAACCCTTGAATCATAAGAAGACTAGTTTTCCAATCAATATCACCTAATTTCTTTAGATTATCATTATGCATCTAAAAATAATTCAGTAGAAATTAAATCCCTATTCTCTAAGTAGTTAAACCATTTTATTAAAATGTAAGCTATTAGCACTAAAACTATTTTATAAGAATAAACTTCAATTTTTATAAGAATAACCCTGTGACATTTCTGTCAGTTTAAGATATTCTTTTTAAAATATCATGTCTGCCTGTTAAAGCAATATCTCAAATTCGAACCCTTAGTGAAAACATTATATCTATGCATATAAATATATATTATTATCAAACATGCGCGAAGCATTATCTTGTTTAACCCCGTCACACCGAGCGAGGCGGTGCAGGGCGGTCTAAAAATTTCCCCTTAACAACGAAGAAGGCCGGTCTGAGGCAGGTGACTCATTTTGAGGGGATGTGAGGTTCTGAGATAAGTTAGGAGATAAGCGCGGTAGGGGTCCAATTATCCTTGCCAACCACAGCCCATTTCCGTGCTCCGTAAGGGAAAGTTATAGCAGAGGGTCGGGGTGGTGGGGTAAACGACCACCCAGGTTGGGAGTGTCCAATTCATGTTGTTTCATCCAAAAAAGTCCCGGTTTTAAAGGAGCTAGAAGAAAAAAAGTCGCCTTGGGATTAAAGAGTTAGGGCTTACTTCTTATATCTCCTCTCCATGAACATTGGTAAAACCTGCACAATGATTTTAGCATTGAGCACCACTCAATTTATAGGTAATATGCTAAGCCAAAACGTTATGATGGCAAAAAACGTGAAATATAAATAACATTGTTTAATGTTTCTTATTGCATCCGCTTCTAATTCGACTTTTATTATTCTGCATTTGACTTTTATTGATTGTTTTTATATCCGCTTACTATCTTTTTACATATTACTTTTTTTATACATTACCTTTTACAAATTACTACCTTGTTTGGCGCAGCATGGCCAAATACTGGCCCTTGCGCCAAAAACCCTCAAACAACCAACCGCTTCTAATTCAATCGTCTGCATGTTAATTTAGAGCTAATGGTCTACTTCACAAACAAACGATCCAAGTATTTACGAACTTTGGTTTTCCATTTTTGAGCTTAAATTTGCACTCTGGCTGGATAGGAAAGCAATTATACGAAAGACTTTAAGTATACAAATGATGAAGATAATTTCGAATAAAGTTAACTTTCCGCTGTTTTTTGCAATATTGAATAGTTCAGAGAGGTTCTGTCGGTTTCCGATATCTTGCGCTGATCTCTGTAGAAGCTTTGAATAGATTTCATCAATCTATGCGATTACATATTATCTGAAATGTGGTGCTTTCGAAAATATTTGTGTCTATTCCCTCCTACCATTGGTTTAATTGTGTTTATTTGATGTTACAATAAACATGGCGGATGGAAAAGTGTATGTTTTTTATTGATTAATTTCTGTACTACCGTAAAAGGAAGAATACATTTCAAGCCCGCGAAAATGGTATTAATGCTTGCGGAGACGATGGTGTAAGAGAACGGAAGGTTTGCAGATGGTTTATCATTATTCCTCACATCGACTCTGTTCTCCATATTGTCCTTACTTAGCACCTTTCGACTTCTGTTCCGCTCTATTAAAAATTTGCTAAGGAGGAAAAATGCAGTTCTCTGGAGGGCTTCAAATATCACCTTGAACAGTTCTTAGCGATAAGCCAGGAGTATTCAATTACCTTATGATAATGAACTTCACAAATGATACAATCATCATTAACCCGGGAGAACAAGTGACTCCACTTATAAAGCACGGATTTCTAGAGGTTCATTTTTCGCTCATCTCTTTCACGTGGAAAGTGAAACTCTTGTTTGTCGATAAATATATTTGTTCACTCTACGATTAAATGTATCATGTTATCGTTGATGAATAACTCCCAACTCTTCACAGGGTTTTTCACATCTTTCGGTGGTGCTTTTTTCCAGGTAAGAGCGACACAATATTATAACAACTAATATTTTGCCTAATTTTTTTCTCCACTCAGTGCCCTCTTTTGATGAGAACAATTCCAAGCTATTCACATCATCATTTCTAGAATCTTCCTCCTCTTCCGATTCCGTATCATGATGACAGAAACTTTCATGATCTGAAAAAAATCTCTTCTGAAACATCCTCAGGTCCATTGTTCTCATTGTCAAGTCTGGATCATCATCCGTTTCAAATTCAGCAAAAAGTTTAAGTAAAAGCTCCATTTCTTTTTCTTATGAAGTCGGCATTGTGATTAACATTTAAATACTTCAATTCGGCGAGGAAAATAACGAGCTGACCGTATCAGCTACGTTTAATAACTAGTCTATAGAACAAACGGAAAGACGCGCGGGGTCATTCAATAACCCCAGTAACTGACCAAACGAGTATTAGGTGACGAAAAATTCTGGAAATACTTTCTAAATACTCAGAAAATGCAGAAGGGGTGACTTACTCATCTACTGATAAGAAAGGAATGAATTGGTGGCTAGTTTTCTAGGAATCTGAGTTTTCCGAGGACTTGGGGTCATAAATTGTCACATTCGTCCTGTCGGGTTAATAGATACTGAATAATCTTCTTTGTAAGTATAAAAACTATCTTTCTCAATTTACCCTAAAGATCAGCGAAAACTTTCCGAACATCCCAATATATCAAGGAATCAGACCTGCAAATCTTATTCTGGCTCATTTGTACGCTTTGTCAGCACTTGTCGAGAAGAATTCTTTTGTCCATACTGAGCAGGAAGGAAACGCTGATTCTGGAAAGGTAGAAATATATTGCTTTACTAAATGAATCATACGAACTAAAAGGATTTTCCCCCATTCTCTTTTAACCTGAGGAAATATTTGGAACTCGTATTTTACCTCTGTTTCGAGTATACAGATTTAAAGAAAATTTCTTGTCCCCAATTTGGTTAAAAGAAGATATCGCTTAAACATGAAACAATATCGTTGTCATGACAAATGCGATTGTAATGGGGATTATTGGAACCAGAGTAAGAGGGAAAAACATGCTTATCTTTTGAACAATAGTACTGAAATAAATAGACAAAAACAGAAGTGAACCTGATACGGGGAACCTTTGGGTGAAAATTCGCTGTCTTCGGGAATCCCATAAAAATAAAAGGTCAAATCATTTGGGTCTCCGTTATGGCGAATTTCCTTATATGCCTTAAGGTGGGTTTACACGCGAACAGTAGAAAACCGACAGTAGGTTGACGCATGCGCAGAATCGTAAAAGTTTTAACCAGGCCACGGCAAGTCTCTGTCCGAACTTGACAGCGACATCCTACTGTCGGTTTTACTGTTCGCGTGTAAACCCCGCTTTACTGTGTCGGAGCATAAAAGGGAATCTGATATTCGGAAAACAAAGAATATGTTCCTTTTATTTTGGATTTTGTTCTTTACTTTTGATTCAGGTAATATTCTGGCTTTTGTTGCAGTTGCAAGTAAAGAGTTTTCTTACCTTTCATCATATAAGTAGTATATATTAAAATGTTACAATCAGAATTAGAACTGGTTTCTTTTCCATAAGAATACGATCAGCATATTATGTATTATATTTTAAATTTAGTCAGAAATTTAAGAGTCAATTAACAATGAAAAATGCGTCCTGAAATACTAAAATGATGAGGTTGGCTTAGTTATATTTACGTCCCGTTTTGAAGCAACACGAGGGCTATTTTGGAACGGGCTTCGTAATTTTGAACCACGGTCAGATGACGAGGACGACACCTGATCTGGCACTTTCTCTCTAAGCTTCCGCTCCACACCAGGGGGTGGCGTGCAGCAGGCCCCATACAAGGCGGATCTTCGGTGGAATCGGGTTTCGAACTTAGAGCCCTACGGCCCCAAAGCCGAAACCCTACCACTAGGCCACCGTGGCCTCACTAAGATGATGAAATCCATTTATAAACGTTTGACAGAAAAATATTTTACGTTTCCACATGAGATATTTTTGAATTATTCATTTAATACTAAATAATGCTTATTAAATTTCTCCCAGGGGGCAACGCGAGGTAACAGATGAGAAGCCGCCGGATAAGTAAGCGGGTTCTCGCTTCCCTAGTGGGTATAGCAATTGTGCTGGCCTGCGTTACCTCCATTCCGATGATGGGGCATATCTCCTTGATGGGGTGTTGAGCCAAGGCCGTTGATGACTACTAGGACTCCGACCTTTGTTCCCGATTGATGTCGTAACGCCGGTCATTTAAAAGCTCCAGATTCCTAGACAGGACTGAGGGGGGTGGGGTTCTTCTGTGATTATGTAATGAACGCTTTTCAATTGAGGAAAAAACATTACAAATGTTGTAACAAATTGTATGGTTTTCCTTCTTACAATTTTCTAATTTCCGTTTTCCTTCTCGAATAAAAGACTGTTTACAAAAATAAGTCCTCCTTTCAGCCAGGCTAAAAATGAAATATATTTCATAAATTCCATTTTTTCGCTCTTTGCAACTCTACTGGTAAGGAAATATATACCAAACAAGACCTGAAAACAAATGTTGAAAAATATTCGTTTTGTGAAATTATATATCATATTGTTAGCATATCAATAAGTGCATGAATGTATCATTCTCGTTTCATGTAAAAATGTGCAAAATTGATTATCCATTCTTGAAGACACAATAAAAAGCTAATGCAATGTTTGGAACGCAATAATTTGTGTCACATATCTAAGATTTACATTCCAGCATTATATAATTTAATTCCATTCACAATATTAATCAGTAAGTTAAATTTATTTTGAAAATTGAATTTAAAAGCGAATATTTTGAACCGAGCAACGTTCTCAAATGCAATTTGTTCCTAAACCTAATATAATACGTTCATAATGCAATTTCTTCATGCATCGCCTTCAATTATTCTCTAAAGTAGAACAAATATGAACTGTTGCAAAAAGAAGATTCTTATTATAAATTTTGCATAAGTCCCATATTTTTCAGTATTTTAGATAGAAATTCAGCTTAAAGTTTTCAATATATGGTTTAAACAAAATTGTTGTGGAATACTTTTAATTGGATTATACTGAAAACTTCGAAATACGGCAAGTGCCATCTCCTTTTGAAAAGCATTTTTGTTAAGTTTAGTTTGAAAGTTATATTTTTGAATTCAGTAATGCTCTTATATAGAAATTAAACTTATTAATAAAGGAAATTTTACAGCACAGCCAATAAGCAAGTAGATGCTGATAAAAATACCTTTTAAAAGATCTGCAAACGTCTTAAAAATTGATACATGACGTCTATATATGCTTAAACCTAAACAAATGAGGCTCGTGAAAAATTTAATTGCAATAAGTATTTCTTTGAAATCAAATTTAATTTAAAATTTCAGTCTATTGAAATGATGTCACTTTTCTTAACATATGCTTTGAAGCAAATTTCCTCAAATAGAAGACTTAATGAAACATCGAATAAAAATCCCTTTATGTTTATAACAAACATTAATATAAGTTTTCAGAATGAGATAAGATCAATAGTATCAAGTAAAATTTTTGGAATAAAGGCTAATTTAATTTTTAATTTCTCCAGAAAACGAAGTTATCGGTGTCTTTCTAGGTTCATTTCATAAACAATTTTCGATATTATGCAGCTTGGAAACTGATTTGTTTTCGGTATCAGTCATATTTTTTGCGATGAAATATTTAAGTTTCAAAATTCGCCACTAGGAACCCTGTGATGAATTTTCATGAAAGCGATAGGCCTAATTCATGTAGGTAGGCATTATTTCCTCATCTTCAGCTGTCTTTGTACGAGCATAATTTCGTTTAATAACGAAATAGATACAATTTTATACATTACAACACATACTTAGTAAATTATATTCTTTATACATTATATTATTATATTACATTGTACATTATATCTTTAGCTAATCCTGATGTTATAATGCAACTTGATATTGTGTTAATAATAACGGAGTTTGTGTTCTCTTATTTTTCATTTATTTTACTTATTTATTTCGCATTTTAATGACCTATTACTGTTACTACGAAGAATACTCTTTAGGTGGGGAATCATTGTTGTAAAGCAAAAACACAGAAATAAGACATTCCAACACTTTACGCTCACTGAAAAAAGTCATCACTTACGGCTAGCCGATCCCGCAATTTTATGTTTGTATTCTCTTTCACAAGAAAATAAAAAACAACATTACGTTACATTAATTGAAACGGCAAGAATTGTTGCATCCTATGTGCCTTTAGATAAAACATAATGATTCATTGAATTTTAATTATTAGCATTGTTAGGAAATTCTGAATTTTAAGCTACGAAGCTCGCATCTTTTCTAAATTGTCTCTCGTACCTTTATTCTAAGATTCGAAGCATTCTTTCTTTAAGATTTGTACGTCATTTCTTTGAGCTAGTCACTTCACTTGACATACATATTAGCAGCTATTTAATCGGAATCGTATGACGTTGTCTATTCGATTCCCGCAGCTGATATGTAGATCTACTGATTATTAGCAGTGTATATATACTTGTCTCTACTATGTCATTTTGGTACGGTCTGTAGGTCCTCTAAGCATTCTTTCCTCGGAGAGATATCAGTGCTATGTCAGCTGTTGCTGGTACTGTACCTATAGGATGTAGGACAAGTATCAACCCTGTAAAATGGAAATGTGGTTATCTGTAAATATGTTCTTAAATGTGGTCGTCCAAATAAATGTCTCTTTTAACTTATATGTTTCGTCATTCCTGAAATAATAAGAAACGCTCGATCTCATAGAAATTCTACTGCAAAAAGCCAGAACGCTTTTAGCTTATTATCCAGCAGCTCTTCACAACCAGTGTTACTCAAGCTGCCTGTCTCTACTACACGGATTATAGTTTTTGCGAATCTAAATAAGAATGAGACTAACAAGTGATATTGGCAAACTCGCTTCCTGTGCCTAACAAGCATCATATTTGGCTTCCTCAAAAATAGGAAAATAATTACATAAATAATAAGGATCGTATCCTTACAAAGAGCGCAAACTGTTCAAGAATTAGCATACAGACATTATTTCAAAATTAATATATGCATTCGAGATATTTTTAAAAATGAGGAATAATTTTCTAAGATAACTCAAAATAAAGTTCTTAAAGAAGATAGAATGAAATTGTCTAGCTTTTCACATGATCTGTAATTGATTCTGTAGACTTCGTCGATATAGGTAGCAATTTAAGAATGTATTTAACCAGTCAGTAATAAATGTGTAAAAATATATTTTTATTCCTTATTGAAATTAGCATCAAGAATTAAATCTATTTAATTAAGATAATCATTAAAACATATTTATTAAATTATCTGACTACATCATTTGTAATTAATATTTAATGTCTAATTATTCGAAGCTTAAAATTAAAGAAGCAATGCTTTTTCCTAATGGAGGTTGTTTCGCTATAACAAATCCTCTCTTTGGTAAAATTAATGTAAAGAATTTATCAGCTACTAGAACACTTTTCATACTCATATAAATTCAGTTAAATTTGCATAAGTATTTTGTACCCGAAATTTATGTTGGACCCCAAATATGCTTCTTAAGTTTTTCTCGAAGATTAATCTATATATATAAAATTCAATGTCTGCTTGTTTGTTTCTTTGTGTGTTTATTTGAACCCTATACAATTTCACACACTTTGACGGATTAGAACGAAATTTTGTACAAATGTTCTTTAACTCATTAATCCCGAGACGACTTTTTCTTCTAGCTCCTTTAAAACCGGACCTTTATGGGCGGATACGACATGAATTGGACTCTATCAACCTGGGTGGTCATCTACCCCACCACCCCACTCCCTGCTACAACCTTCCCTTAAGGATCACGGAAACGGGCTGTGGTTGGCAGGGATCGTTGGACCCCCTATCGCGCTAATCTTTTAAGCAAGCTCAGAACCTCACCTCCTCTCCAAATACATCAACCGCCTCAGACCGGCCTCCGTTGCTGTTAAGGGGAAATTTTTAACCAACCCTTCGGTAGGAGAGAGTTAACACCTAGAAGGATTTACTACGCTATTAAAAAGTTGCTAGCCCCGTATAAAGTGGGTTAAAGAGTGGTTAAATGTTTTAACGCTTTTCCGCCATAAATTTGGAACATATCGCGCAGAAACTGTTTTTACACTATCTTAAACTTCAAAAAATTAGCTTTCCAGTGAAACCTGTTACATTTCCGTACAACTTTCCCTCTTCCTTTTAATTAATTTTGAAAGTTAACTAAAACACAATTTTTAATAACTTTCGTTCGTTGTGATATTAAACCGAATAAAATCTGACACTCGCGAGCACGCAGAATTCCGTAGCTTTTACTATGCGTGCTGTGATTTAACTTTAAGCACTTATTGTTAAAACCTTTGAAATTTCTTTTATTGTCTGCCAAAATTCGTCTCATACTTGAATAATTTTTAATTTTTAATACGCCCTGTCGACATATCATGTCTTTTAATGAGTGATATTTTTACTTGATTTCAGCGAATAAGATTATTATTCGCGTGAAAAGTTTGTCAGTTTTATTGTATTGCCTGTTTTCTCGCACCGCCCTCAAAATCGCACTTTTTAAAACGTAACAAAGGACGAAAACGTTTATCCTTTTACCTTTGCATTTTTTTAGATACATATTTATGTCTCTTTTATACCTTCAGAGTGTCTATATTTCAGAATTATTTTACCCTGTTAACCTTAATGTCATACCATCAAACCTCAAAATCTAAATAATATATTGTGATTATTTGATTAAATATTTAAGAAACCTTGGATATCAAGGGAGTAATGATATCCAAGTGAATGTGAATCTCAAAATCTGAAGCGAACAGGCATTATATGTGAAAGATCAGGCTTTAAGGGTGAAATGTAGTCCATTTTGGTAAAGGAAAAGACAGCAGTTGTGCAATCTTCATCTATTCCATCGTAGACAATAGTATCTTACTTTTCAATAGTTAAAATAATCATATTATACGCGTATCCATGACCAGATTTGAAAAGGTAACGCGCGAAGCAGCACGACGTTCTTATTCGTTACATGTTGGAGTGAAAAAGGACAGATAGGAATGCGTACAAAGTTTAAATACCAAGGAAAGGGAATTTCCCCGGTAAAGACTCGTGACTCAAAAGTTGTAGTGTGCTTATTACGATAGAAGTAGAAGTAATTAAAATGAGGTGTCGTTAAA
>BGPR01031918.1:0-17774 GCA_013235015.1 Araneus ventricosus | reverse complement strand
CTCTATATATAATATTTTTTCCTGAATTTAACGGCGCTTATTTTGAATTTTCCTTTTTTCGACTTTTCTTATAGTACCATTACAGCGAAGTTGTGTATTTTAGAATTTATGGTGCATACCTCATCTACCTAAGATCTCAAATTTCATCCGTGATAAATTTTTGTGAATTGAAATTTGAAAAATGGAGATGGCAGTAGAATACATTCTTGTCATTGAGTAACCTAGACCAAACTTGCTCATATTTAGGAAGCATAAGGGGTTCGCTCTGAGTGTGCTCTGGAAGTCGCGCTTTAAAATCATAATAATGCCATTTCCATAAGGGGTACTAACTACTCAATGATTGTCATATTCATGCAAGCTACACGTTTTGTGAATTGCCTAACATTATGACCCATCCCATCAAAGATTTGACTAATAATTGACTCGAAATTAAAGAGACCCTAAATTTTCTTCAGGAGTGATTTGAAATATTTCAAAATTGATCAATTGATCATTGAATATTTATTTTGCGATTATTCTGAAAAAAACTTCAGAGTAATTTTTCAAACACCGATCACATCTAATAAAAATTTTGCAAACATATAATATTTTTTCCTTTAAATAAAGAAAATTCACATTATATGTTCCTTAAAATAACATTCATCACACAACCAAGGAATTCAAGAAAGAAAATCTAGAAATCTAAGGACAAAACTATTTTGTCAAGTTCAGCTTATCCTTACACTGTAAAAAAAATCCCGTAAAATTTACGGTTTTAAACTGGCAGCTGGGTTGGTTGTGCAAAACCGTAAAAGTTACGAAGTAAATCCGTAGTCACAACGGTTTTTTACCGTATGAAATCAAGTTTTCTCCGTAAAAATTAAGTCATCGAAGCAAGTGACGTCATAGACTGAGTTGAGTTTTTTTCTCCTTCTGTTCGAGTTGAGTTGAAATGTGCTGATGTGTATTATCAATTAGGAAGATTAATTAATCAAGGCTTAATTATTAATTTCAATTAGTTTAATCAATATAATTTTTAATTGAACTCACTTGGACGATTTCGATGCAAGATAGTGACAAAACTTCTAACTCCTCGGAGCTGGGGTTCGAAACCGCGTTCATAGAAATAAAGGGCAGTCGCTCTAACCACTAGACCACCGGAGACTTCATAAAATGAAGTAAAAATAATCTATTTGAGTTTCAAAGTCACTATAGCTCTAGTGGCGCCACCTAGTGGTGTAAAAATCAACTATTGACAGAACACGTGTTTTAAGGTTAGCTTCCATGAGTGACAACAGGTTACTGCAACATGTATAAACAATAGCGCAGATGGAACCCTATTAAAACATGAAATGAATGCAATAAAATTACATTTAAGAAAATGGAAAGTTATCGTACTGAAAGCAATACCATATGACGAAAAATAGACTTTGTACTGACCGTTTTAAACCGTTTATGGCTGGAGCGGAAAACGGTGAAAAACCGTTTTGTCAACAAAACAGCTTTAAAACGTCAAATATACGGAAAAAGTCCGGGGAAAAAACGGATATTTTTTACAGTGTATAAATGGCCTAATTAAATTTAAACAATAGTAAGATAAGTAAGAGTGAACTCATTTACTCAATACATTTTTTTTTTCTAATCCTTAATTATACAAACATGTTCCAGCAATTCTCTTTAAGAATTTCCTGATAATTTACATCTAATTTGCAAATATTCTGAAATATCCAAAGACCGTATTTTTCATTCAAGGAGTATCATTGAGTAATCTATTCTCTTGTTATTCTTTTATAAAGCGTTAAATCTAAAAATTTCTTTCTGATTGAGCCAAAATCCAATCAGACATATTTTTATTTAAATGAGACCCTAGAACCTATCAAATAACCTAATCAAACGGAAGCGTTTTCTATCCAACCAATAACAACAACTTATTTTGCAATTCAGATATGCTGAAAACACTTCAAAGATGATCTGGCCAGCTCATTACTTTGCAGGAATGTGTTCATGGATATAATAAGATCCCTTTAAAGAATTGTTTTTATTGAAACCTTTCAGACCGAGGGAGAAATTAATTTAATTCCTCGTAAAAGTAGCGATTTGTTATTTCGCAATTAATTAAATTTTATTTTTTGACCTGAAAACGTCTCTCCGCTCGTTACAGTGATAGTCGGTCGAACTTTCTTGTGTGACAAAATACCGTCAGATTTCAATCGCTAATAACTACGAGACAAGCAATGCGAAAAGAGTGGTTGACCTTACAACGGATACATCATATCTCCAAGAGTTTGTTGCAAAGTTTTGCCTGTGACGTCATCGTCTGCGTAGTTGTATTGAATTTCGATTTATGTAAGGTTATAAATAAGTGAAGCTTGGAAACGCGTTTAGCTAGTAGATTGTTTCTACTTTCATTTTAAAGATTTTCAGGAGTATTACTAGGACACAACGTGAGGCAATAAAATTATTTATCAGAATATGAGTAAAAATTTGTTTTAAATTGAAAATTTCAAACTCCGCATGTTTTCTGATTACAACACGCAGAATTTCCTTTCCAATTGCGCGAAACTTACAGAATACTTGACAATACGCAAAAGAAATTGTATTGAAATTTGAATATTACCGGAAATGGGAGCATTTATAGTAAATAATGTTTTACTGCGCATACACGAAATGTAGTTCTATATACTGTCAACAGATGGCGCTATCAAAAGCTATTCTAAATAAAACATAAGAAAGTCACAGTTGGGGTGTATATATATATATTTGGGGTTCATTCTCCTCGTGGTCCTCACGGACAAGCTAGCTTTTTCCTGGCCATGGTAAGTGTATTTAGCTTTTGTTTTATTATTTTTTATGTATACGGCTGTTTTATTTATTTTATTCTAGGTCTCTTGTATTCGGATTTTTTGTTTTTGATTCTTTTTAAATCTTCTTAAATTTATTTATCTTTTATTCAAGAATTCTTCCATTTTTATTTGTCTTGTGCTTTTTTCTGAGGGGATGTGCCGGAAATTTTTAACGGATTTCGTTTGTCGTTAGCAGAAAAAGCACAATTAATATCATAGGCTTGACTTCTCTTCCTGACGAGCGCTCACTATGATATTTTCAATTTTATTTTTGTTTTTTTCTTTTTTGCCTTTATTTTTGACTGTTTTTGAGTTTTCTGTCTTGTGTTTCTGAGTTGTTTTGATATATATATATATATATATATATATATATATATCTCCTCTAAATAAGAAACAATGAAAACAAGAATGTTAAATAAACTTGATATTTCATAACAATCCGGACCCTATAAACGCGTTCAATTCTGTTCTTGCTTCTCCGTTGGATGTGCATCCCTCAGTCTTAGGTGAAGAATTATGTACTAATATTTGGTATTTAGAAATTCTTGGTCTATCATAACGCTCGGATGAAGGACAGTGTTTTTTACTTATTATCTCTAAGCTATGATTTCTCTAATTTTTTAGCGTAATATAGATTTAACTTATTTACCCGATGAGCATCTATACGCTTTTACCGATAAACACAGTCTTTCCTTCAATTTCAGATTTATTGATTTTCTGACATTGATATATATATTGATATGAAAGCTTGTTACTATATCTTATTGTTTTCTATTATGTTTTGCCTCTTTTATATATATATATATATATATATATATATATATATATACTATATATATATATATATATATATATATATAATTTAAATAATACAGGGTTCAACAAAGGGCTCCTGATTTTAAATATAAATATCCGCAGGACGATGAAAAAGAACCAATGATATGTTTATTTTAGAAAGAAACCATAAAATTTATATACAAGTTTCAGAATTAGTTGCAAATGTTGCCAGCAGGTGGCTGACGCTGTAGTCGTCGCACGGAGTCAGGAAAAAAGGCTTACCAGCAGTCCATTAAAGAATCGTTAATCACCAACATCATCGATTCAAAGATGTGCACCTTTCAGGACAGAATGGTGCATACAAGAATGAAATTTTCGTCATTCTCTGTAGTGTGTCAACAAAAAGAAAGGCACATGCCAAGCAATTCAACTCTTCCAAGCTCGTGCAGTATTGCAGGATTGTCCGGAAAACAGTTAAGCTCCTGGCCTACTAGAAAAAGTCGTAGGAGTGAGGATCAGATAATTATGGAGTACCTCTGTCTGTTACAGTAAATGTGAGTAGTTCAAAGCAATTACTCTATTCTGAAAAGTTTTCAAATTTAGTTACCATCGGTGCCGGTTCCGTTATTTACCTACAGAAAATAATGGAAAATTTCATTCTTGGTATGCACCATCTCTGTTGCGAAATGTACATCTTGAATCAATTGTGTTGCGATAAGCGATTACCGGCTGATGTTTACAGCCTTTTCCTGACTCCGTGCGACGCTACAGCGTAAGGCCACCTGCTGGCAACATTTGCAACTAATTCTGAGACTTTGGTATAAATTTTTGTAACTTTCAAAATAAACATATCATTGGTTTCATTCTTCTATCGATCTCCGTTGCCGATATATTTAATTTTAAAATCAGGGAGCCCTTTGTTGGACACCCTGTATATATTGATTGTTGGAATTCCAATTCTGGGTTGTCTTTTTCATAGTAGTAATAGTATATAATCAAACTATCTTTGTTTTTCATTTGTATGATTATTGATAAGTTATTTTTATTTTAATTTTTAGATTAATATATGTATATATTGAAAATATAACACATGTTTTGATTATTTGAAATATTTAACTAACTATATATGTATATCAATGAAATTCTGGACTCAGTTTGTCAATGGAAAGAGGTGATAAATTCTTACTCCATTATATATCAAACTAAACACGATATTGAAGAAATATTCTAAAAATTCGAGAAAAGAATGGCCCTGCTTTTTAATTAAACTTTAAAATTATATAAATTTCAGAATATAGCTAAATTTATAGTATTAAAGTTGAAATTATGTTAGAACTGTTTTTTGTGATTACATTCTAGCTTTCAATCATTTCTAGATAACATTTGCGCTTTCCATTTGCAACACTCTTTACTAAAAGAAAGAACTATAATTATCACGTGATATTTCCTCATTCGAATATTTATTTATATTTAACGAATAAAGTAGAAACAAAAGGAAAATTAAGTGAAGACTAATTATTTTGATAAATTGCATACTTTCGATAATTTCTAACAATTATGTTGGCTTTTAATCTATAATACTCAAAAACGAATCCACGTAGAATCTCTTGTATTTAAAGACATTATTTTATGTATTATGTATTATTTATTCAAGTACTAAAGAATTTAGAATAGAAATTCGGTCTGATTAATGTGATAACTTATGTGCGGTTTTAATTTATATTTCTCTTTGCTAAAAATGACTTAAATTACTTGGATTTAAAATGTCCACATAATCTAAAACCTATAAATATCATATATAATTTATTCATGTAAACAATGTAATGAATGAGAACTATTCTAAAAGAAGAAATTTGAAAACTTAACCAAAACTCTCATGGCATATAATATGAAAATAATTACTTACTTTTCCACCAAAAAATTTTTCTTGTCAAACGGTATTAAATTAAATAAATATCTACCTAAAAATTAAGTAGCTGAAGATTTTCAATGACTGCTTGATATGTGACACATAATTAGTATTGGTTTCTTTCTTCTAAAAGGCATCCAAAAGGAATTCAAATATTAGATTTTGAATCTACTGAAAGTTCTGAATGATGGAAGTGTGGGTGGTCGAATAATCATTTTTGTTATGAAAATCAGCAAAATTTTAATGTTCTTGGAAAATCTGTCGAAAGATCGTTTAACTTATGATAATTAAATTAAATAATTTTAATAATTATTTATGTTGTTATTTATGAAAAACAGTGAATAACATGAAGAAAGAATTACTAAACATTCATTAAAAATTTAAAATATATGATAAATGGGATTAAAATTCCAGTCTACAAAGCATAATTCTGTATTGTTCATACACTAATAAATACGAATCTTTAAAACATTTTTAATTTTATCCTTTTAATGTGAAAAAAGCTGAGGTAGCGCAAGATATTGCATTAATTTCTAGTAATACGAGTATCAATCCAAAAAAGTTACAAGGATGATAAAAATTATTTATTAATATCAGACAGAAAATACAAAAGGGAATTAAGCGGCATACTTGCCGATCACTTTTCCCCACAATCAACAAGTCTATTTAGTCATTTTTCTGAACGCAGAATAAACTTGTTTAACCCGGCTTGGTAGAAATAATCACGTCCTTGACTGTTGATCTAGTTCTCGGCAGCTCTTTTCACATCACTGTTTGAAGAAAACCTTTTTCCAGATAAGTGTTTGGAACCCAGATTGGGTACCTAATCTGGGTTGTATGAAGGGTGGCTGTGGCTTTAGACTTTCCACTTCAACCTTTACAGTACTTCTTCAGTTTTGCGAGCAGTATGGTTGTTGAAATGCAGGAGGATGACACCATCATTCAGCAAGCCAGGCGTTTGCGTCGGATGGCTTCAGGGAGATTTACTAATTATTTTAAATTAAATATGAGTAAATCTATGTAAATGCCTATGAAAAGCAATTGAGATTTTAATTGCAGAATTATATTTTAATTAAATTTAATCCTTCAAAAATTTTATCTGTTTCAGTAAAATTTTTTTGCAAAATTATTTATTCTTCAAATGTAAATAAGTGTTTAATTTTATTAATCAATCATCAAATTACTGAAAAAAACTTAAATAGGCAAAATTCTTTACGATACAAGGAAGAATCATTGCTCAGTGTGAGATTAAATCGAGTTGCATTAAAGATTTTTGTATAACATATTGCACTACTATGTTGAACTGTTCAAAATATGTGCTAAGAGCGCCCACTTGATTTAAATTGTTTTAAATTTCTTATCTTATTTTCTTACTTTGTTAAGGCTTCATCAATTCCTTATAGTTTTGTATCATACAATATGATTAAAAAAGGACGTGATTGAGCAAATAATAATAATAATAATTCAAAATCAGGATTCTTCATACAGATATTTCTTTAAATCTTATCCACAATTTATTTCAAAGTACAACTCACAAACAGATATTATTATTAAAAAAAGAAACATACTGCTAATAATAAGCTTTTCTTTCTTAATCTCAGTACACTTCAATAATATTTAAAGAGTAAAGAGAAGTAAATAACGTAATATAAAAGTTACCTCCTTTTTCTCTGTTATAGGCATGGTGTAAGTTTATATTTATGATGGCTACCTTTAAAAACACCAGATGGCTGATGTTTTTAAATCAATCATATTAGCGTCTTTATGTTTGTTTTGTTTTTCCTCTTTCTTTTGAAATAATGCTTTTTGAGGTACAGATCTCCTTTGTCTTTTGTTGGGAAATTTCGGGCTAAGAGAAGTTATGTTTGGCGTAATGCAAGCTTCTTACAGAAAAATTTCCCAATTATTATTTTGAATCCATTTAAATAAATTCCTTAGTCCTTGAAAAAATGGACTAGAATGGAGATTCCTTGTTTTTTTCTTTTTTCGATTTCCTCTGAGTTTATCTTTATTTTATTTTTGGCTTTCTTTGTAGGATATTGATTTCCATCGTTCTTTTTTTTTTGCTTGCAGCTGCAATTGCACGTTACTTAAGTATCGCTTAAATTCTATTTTCTAAACTTTATTTTATAAATTTTATTACCTAAATTTTATTGTTTATAAATAATTGTTTTTGTTGAAGTTTAAGTTAAAAATTTTTATTGTAAAATTTACTCTAATTTTTACAGTTGATTGTTTATAAGCTCTATACTTTGTTATTTCATGTTTTTTAACTTACTTTTGACTGTTGATGTTTTTATTAAATTTACTATTTAAATATAATTATTTGTTAGACATCTTGCCTAATAATTTGTGACGAAGGAACAGATGTTTGAGAGGAGATTGGACTCTGGTGTTAGATGTAAACATGTAGATATAGTCCATATCACACAGACATGCCCAGTGCTTCATTTACAGTTCATACAGCATTTTACCGGTATTTAGATAGATTGTTTCAAAATACTATACACGATATCCAATATTTTGTATGCTAAAATTAAGAATATGGTGTACGATCCAATTCAGACTAACGTAAACAATATTTTAGAATTAGTTTAAACAATTGAAATTTTCAAGAGCTATGTAAAAAGTATCATAATTTAATTGAATTCTAATTTGTTAATTTCCTTTATTAATTCGTTAAGCTTCCATTAATTGTTTCTGATATTTATTTTGGTTTAAGTTTGCAGTTTAATATTTATTATACTAAATAATTATTTTTTATTATTCTTTTCGTGTTATATCGACGTCAAACAAAAAGCAACAAATATAAAATGCAGAATCTATCGATTTCAAACCCCAAAGGCTGTGTCGTCTATCCGTTAAATAACTTTTGAGTATAGATTTTTGATGAAAATCTTCAAATGTTATTTTCTGGAAGGCAAAATTTTAAAATTTTCCTGAATCAGGTTTTCCTAAAAATTGACATAATGTATAATTTAATATCCGTAATTAAATTCGCTAGCTAGATCATCTTACTTAAATTTCTTCAATTAAAATAGAAGAACAGTGTAGAAGTTATTATTAATTGTGGAATGTAATTAATAATATGTCCATCACTTAGTTTAGCCATATGAATATGGAAATATTTTTGTTCCCAAAGGAACATTAATTTCTATATTTTAAAGCATTTTAAACTTCTAATTGTTTTTTAATTGGCTGTTAATTGATTTGTAAGTCTTTCCGCTATACTGTGTGATAATATCAGATGCTTATTTCTAAGAAGAACCTTTCGATAGATTATCTTAAGATTTTCATTTTAAATCTTTCCCTATACAGTTTTGAATAAAATTACAAAGGAAATTAAACATTTCTTGTCATCAGCTAAACAATCATTTTTTTAAACGTAGACGTTCGTTACGAACGTTTTTTACGTTCCTCCCATTGGTATGTCAGGAAGGAAATTGATTCACAAGCCAAAACGCCACAAAACTTAGTATGGGAGATCCTCTATATCTCGGTAACTTCACATGTTAAAAACATAACTAATGTCTTAATTTAGTGATAAAGGGTAACAACAACAGTTGCAAAAAAAATTTGAAAATCGGAATTGTAGTTCAGCGACTACTCAGTCGCAAAGTCGGGAAAAAATACGCATGAATTGGCGACGCGATCCTCTATATATCGGTAACTACATATGTTAAAAACATAACTAATGTCTTATTTTAGAGATAAAGTGTAACGGCAGAAGTTACAAAAGAACAGTGAAAATCGGAATTGCAGTTCAGCGACCACTGAGTCGCAAAGTTGGGAAAAAACGCACATGAATTCTTGACGCGATCCCCTGTATATCGTCAACTACATATGTTAAAAACATAACTAATGTCTTATTTTAGAGATAATGAGTAACATCAGAAGTTACGGAAAAAAAACTTACTTAAACTTCAAAACTTGCGAGAAACAAAAGAGTCACGCGAATAAAGTAGTCCTACACCTTTAACATCAGCGGCTGGTTGGAAAGACAGCCCCGTCATTTTTTCCTTTTTGTTAAGATAATGTATGAAATTAATTCAATTTTTTATTCTCCCACTGGACATCTATAGAGATGAAAACTTTCACCAATAATTCAACTTGGCAAACTAAGTTTCGAAATCTTTTTTGAAAACCTTTAAAAGGATTTAAAAGTGTGCAGAAAAAAATATTTAACATCGATTGGTGAAAAGAAAAGACAACAAAGAGGAATTTTCCAAAGAAAAGCAATTGAGGTTTTTTCTTTTCAAGATGGATTGCTTCAAATGTGGGTATTTATGTTTGGCAGCGGAGATTAAACTCGTGCGATATACGTTGTGAAAAAAAGTGTTTTAAGTCATATTAAACATTGTATTAAGTTCCTTGAGGCGTTAACAGATGCATAATTAACGGGAAGAAAAAAAATAACTTTTTTTGCTGTCTTTAAAGTCTTTAAATAAAAAAGAAGTAGATTTCTTCTTACTATTACAAAATGCGCAAATAATTTTCGCACTTTCATCATTCGTTTAAAGGTTTTATAAATCCATCTCCTTTGGGGTGCCTACGCAAAACATAACACAGCCCGAGGTTCCATTTTACAGGCAATATACATCAAATTTGAATGATAAATAAGGATTTTGTTACTATTAATTTACATCATTTGAAACTGTTCATTTAATGCTGTTGAAGTTATTCCGTTTCCTACTAAATATTTTACTCATAAAAAATCTGTTAATCTTTAATTAACACGTCAGCACACGCATGAGGTCTCTTTGACCTCACCATTTCCCTTTTGTTAAAAAATTCTAAGAATTTCTAAACACTTGCCCTGTTACTTCTGTACCTACATAGGGCGTCAAAAAGAAGAGGATAAGTAGGGCAAAACCGGTGAAATGCGCTTCTCACTTTTTACTGGGAGTTGGGATCAAATTGACCCGTAATTATGCTAACATTTCAAGTTAATTTAACGCTATGGCTATGGAAGTGTATGAACGTGCACAGCGGAGAAGAAAAGGATACAGAAAAGGAAGGAAAAAGGATATAAGTTCAACTTTCCTTTTTTATTAAAAATTGCATTTTTGTCTTAAATACAAGTTATTTTTACGAAACAATCTTCCTATACTTTGATCATATATTATTTTTGTACCAAGAGCCAATAAATTAAAGAGTAAGTGCCCAACAATTTGGGGTCAAAATGACCCTGCACGTGTGCTAATGTTCCAAAAATGGGTGCTTGTGCTGAAGGATCAATGTTTCGAAATCTACAAATTTCATATGAAGGCCTGCTAAAAAACTGATACTTAAAAAATTAAAGGATCACCCCTCTTTTACCACATTAATCTCATCCAACGTGTAAAATCCGATGAAATCCATTTGAAGTTGTATGTAATAGTTCAAACGCAATGGAAGAGAAAATTTTTATACGAAACGGCATCTATGGAGTAAAAATATACTGCTTTCAGAAATCAAGAAAACCGCTTGAAATCCGGGTGCCCCAGATAATTCTATTTACTTTTCGGAGCAATAGGTGTGAAGGAATATTGTTTGCTGGACGATTTTCAGCAAGATCTCAAAGTCATGATATATTGATGTCAATTACACGGCGAACAATTGGTCAACTGGAAATGGGCGCATCACAAAGACAAGTGGAAAATTCCTTTGATGTTTTAAAGAGTTTTTTCTCGATATTTGAACAAATTCTAATGACAGGAAATAATCGCAGAAACCCAGATCTAGGTCAGCCACTTGAAATCACTTGGTCCAAATAGTGTTATCTTTTCATAACACCCCATCAAATAAATGTAAATTTGCCAATTACCTGCGACCCCTTCCAGGGTACAGGACATTACGATGTCGACATAGACCGTGATAGATGGCCCTCATCATTGTGGTTTGTATGCAACTAGATCGTTTGATTCCTTTCCATTAACTGCAGGGCATCGTCGCAGTTGGAATAACACCGACTGCGATCAAGTTTTCTTTACATACGGCTCAATCTTCTATTTAGATATAATCTCCACCCACCAATACCGCAAGATTACACACAAGAAATGAAGTTTCATATTTAACTCGACAAGGCTTCTTTGAAATTTACAACGAAAATATAAATCTGCATTAGATTAAAAAAAATTCAGTAACTCGCTAAAGACATGAAAAAGGGTATGTTTTAGCATGAACTACAACTCAACAATATTTAATATCAACAGATCTCACAAAACGCGTATTCGACAGATTGTTTGTTTGCTTTAAGTAACACATTTATTCGCTTGCCATATATAACAGCAGAAGTTACAAGACAACGACTTTTTCAATTTTTTTCAATCATTTTATTTATTAGTTTTCATACATCTCAGTTTTATATTTGTTCAGCAATTTTGCGTTAGAGAGTACACGTATGGATGTATTTACACTATTCAAAAGAAAAAATATAAGCATAGTTCGAAATTAATACAATCATATCGAAAACCAAATAGAAAGAAAGAAATATTTTCTTTATGAAACCTGGAATAAATCTTGAGCTGAACTCTTTTGATTTATATGCACGAGTTATAATGATTACGCCAACAGGAACAACTCTCACGCCGAGCCATTCATTCTTCACAGCCCCACTAAGAATTCCAACCTGAAACACAACACAATTTTAAAGGAAACAAAAGTTTTAGCGAAGAGTTACGCGAATAGCTTAGAGGGGCTTAGGGCGTCTGGAAAACTACCACATTCGTCACTTTAAGTAGACGTGTTCGTCATGTGGATGAATCTGAAGTTCGTCTCATCTGAGCATTGGAGACAGAAAAAAATCGAAATATTTGAAGTAAAGGATAAGATAAATGCCTTGCTCTCTTATGAAGGAGGAGAAACAATATTTCTGAGACTTAGGAATTTTTATTAGGGTTGTTGTAGTTTTTGTAATTGATTCTAATAAGTAAATACGAATATCTCTTACTGTAAAGTACAAACATTATGTTATTTAGGAAAGAGTTTGATATGCCCACATATGTAAAATAGGCTGCTCGCAATAATCGAAGGATAAATTAATCCGACTGGTTTAAAATCGTCGTTTTTGATGAAATTATCAAAACAAATTTTATGACTTAATTTTGTAGCCTGTTTAACCAGCTTTCTAAAACTGTGTCACTTTTTACTCTACGTGAATTACAAATGGAGTTACAGCTGTTTTATTACCGAACTGTAAGCATTATTTTATGTTGCATGAAAACTTCAAATGTGTTTTCTGAGAAATGATATTTTTGAGGAAAACTGTCGACCGTAACAATGATTTCTTAAAAAGTTATTCAAGTATTGATATGAAATTTTTTGAGATGGTATTCTGTAATATGCTTGATGTTTTGCTCTAAAAACTAAGATCAATTTTAAAATCAAGTATTATTTTTAAGTGCTTAAATATAAACGAAAAGCAGTTTTTTATGAAAAATTACCAGTTTAGTAACTATGTTCAGCTATGTCTCAAAACTATTTTGATGTACAAGAAATATTTTAGAGCATAACACAGATAACTGTCATAAAAATGTGCAATACAAGGATTTATGCATATTTAGTATATGATTTTGCCTATGGCTGTTAACGTAAGGCAAATATATTTCAGTCATTTTTCTTCAAATTTCTCAGTTTTTTTTAAAAAAATATTATTTGAAAGCCTAATTTTACAATATTTTCAGAGTTTTAAAACATATGCAGTTGAAAAATATCGTTAAAAATATATATAAGTTATTTTTCAAAAAAATGTCTCCGAACACAGTCGGATACCTTAATGATTATCTGTTTATCTTACTTGCTGATTCATCTTCTGTCTTCTTGTCTCGTCTTTATTACTTTCCCATTTCCGTTAATCGTCGAATTCTCAGAGTGGAAAAGTAAGCAAATAAGAACAAAATACTAGTTTTAAAAATATTTTCAGAGGATTTTGCAGCTCTGCAATCCTTCATTGCTTTTAGGTATAAAACGTAATATTACTCACGTAACCGAGAGCAAATAATTTACTATTCTTGTTCCCTACTAGGCTACTTTCCTGAGATTCCTTAAAATTTTCTCTTTCTTAAGGAAAGATTGTCTCCTTTATAAAGTCGATAGTTGCAATTATTGCCCGATTGTAATTTTTTTTCAAATCAATGACGATTAGATGAAGTACAACTAGAAAGTATTTTCAATTCGTAGTTTTTTCTTGTATTGGAAAGATTCGTATTTTTAAAATAAATGCCCTCATTTATATTTGTGATAATCCCCTTTAAATATAGAAATTGACATATCTCTGCAAGTTTTGCAGATATAAGTGTAACACTTAGCATGTTCATAGATGAGCATTAGATGAACATTTCACTAACTGAAACTTTACAATAAGGGAACCATATAACTTTTTAAACTTTTTAGTAACAGTCACCACTGAAGTCAAAGCGTTTTAATATATGTATCCACTTAATTTAATGAAACTTTTAATTGGAAGTATATGTCTAGTTGCAGTACTGAAGTAAATAAATTATTGTTCCTCTCTTTTGGAATTCCGTGTATGTTCAAGGACCCCAAACAGCATTTTTTGCAATTACATATTCCTAATGCAAGAAATGATTTTCATTCGCACATACGCAGTAAAATATTACTTACCACAAATATTCATATTTTCTTAAATATTCACGGTATTTACTTCACATTTTATTACAATGCTTCTCTAATATGTTGTCACGTATTCTGTAGGTTCCATGCAATTTGGTCTGAAACTCTGCAAGTTTAATAACCATGCGAAAAATTTTGGGATTTTTTTTAGAGAAACCATTGTGTCTTCCTGAATATTTGTGCTTTATTTACGAAAATGTATGTAAATATTACGCACATCAAACATAACCATTGATGAAAATTTAATCTTGTTATCACCTTCTTGTGCAACGGGATGAGTCGAAATCACCTTTATTCTTAACCACTTTCTGGTCGTCAACCTAATTGCCCTCGCGACCGAATCTTCGTTGTAAAATGTGAACACTGATGATAGTATATCCCAGGATTCTCAGCAACTGATTTCCATATTAACTAAATTTTTTTAGTATATTAAAAATCGTGCAATACTTTTACAGCAGTGTACATTTATACCTAATATGGTCAATATCGGTCCATTCACTTAATGTAAAACCAGACAAATTAAAAGCAAATTGTATTTTTTCTTCCTTTATTTATAACTAAGTTTTTGAAATTAAAAAAAATAGCTATTTTTCATTTATGATTCTTTTTTATTACTTTTTTATGTTAATTCCTTCTTCCCAGTTCTGATCGATGTTCAGAAACTCCGGTCACGTTAGCTGAACAGGAAATGCATTTCGGAAGAATTTATGTATTTCATTCACCCTTCTAATGTAAAATGCAGCTAAATAAATACTTTAGCACTCAAATAAAGTGAAACCGTTGAATCTTCTTCTGAACTTACCTTCTTATCTTCTTATTCTCACCTGAATTTGTTTCATCGCGAAGTCTCGCTTCTAGCCAACGACCGTGATTAGTACTAATTAAATTAACTTCTTTTACTTTTTGTTCCTACTTGAAAGATCAACAGTACATCTAGCAAAGAAGAGAGATGTTGTAAAGGAAAGCTGAAAAATAATTATTTCTGCCTTTTTGTTCACAAAGAAAGTCACTTGATTCTTGACTTAGTCTTTTATTTTTTTATCATTTTTTCGTAAACAATAGATGAAATGTTATTTTAAGGGTTATAAAGGTTGGGAATTTTAACAAAGGAAACTCAATTAATCTCTGCTGCTTGGAACCAATTGAATTTTTTATTAAACATTTTTACATAAATAAAAAAAGAAAAGCAGTCATGTATACTCTAATTTTTCTGTTTAAGGTGGAAATTAAATGAATATTTCTAATCAGGCATTTTGAAAGGTTACAAAAATGAAAGAGAAAATTAATTACGCGCTGAAATCTTTTGTTTTCAATAAATTTAAAGTCTTGGAGGTTTTTTTCTTCTGATTAAAAATTTGAGTTTGACAAAACCTTTTTCTTGTTTATGATATTTTGCGTTTCAACTAAAAGCAACAACAACTATCGATAAAATATTTTCTTAAAGGAAAACAAAAAATCGAAATGCATGCTTAAAATAAACTAATGTATTTTATTCTATTGTTCCACTTTCTTTCACTAAAAGTCGTTCGAATGCAAACTTTCATTCTTTCTCTTAAAATCAGTATCAAAATTATTTTAATTTCCGTCTCAAATCAATCGAATTCCTTCAATAGTAAAAATAATATTGTTTCAATCCCCATATTTTTTATTTTTCCTCTGTCTTTTTCTCCGGTTGTTGCTTATTTATTGTCCAACTTTAACCTTTAAATGGCTAAGATAAAACTTGTCTTTTGTGAGTTTTGGCAGAAATTCCTTTAAGATGAAAAGAAGTGAATAAAAGGTTATCAGGTCACAGGATCACTCAGTTTTAAGGCTTGTTTCGTAGAATTTAAAAAACGCCTTTTCCCAAGAGATGGCGCTGAAGTTTACTAGGCTGTGACGTCATCTTTTTCATCAAATTTTTAGCCTTTTTGCCAAGAAGGCAATAAATGGTACTTTCTGGCACCTGAAAATAACTCAAGGGTTCCCTACCCTCATAAAAAAAAACCCGCAAGGACGGTTCTTTCACATTACAAAAAGAGTTTCACGTTACAAAAAGAGGAGAACCCCTTCGCCTCAGGGCCAGGGAAATACAAGGGCTGGTTCATACCTTTGAAGTTTACGATTTTCCGACAAGCGGAGGGGAAACCAGTTTTGACGTCACTACGCTGTCAGAGTGGGGTCCGAGAGTGTCCACTGGAGATTCTTTCATTCCTAGTTTGTTCTTTCATTCTCCTATTTGTTCCTGTGTTGTCCAGTGTTATTTTGTTGAAATATTGTGAAAATCTTGCATCTCTTGCAAGTATGTCTGCTTGTGCTGTCGCTACCTGTCCAAATTATCACAGGAAAACGAAAGGCAAAGGCGTAATATATCATACGTTTCCAGTATGTCCGAATCGGAATAAAATTTGGATCTCGAAATGTAAAAGGCAAGATCATATAAATGTAAAATACGCTAGGATATGCAGTGATCACTTCAGGCCAAGTGATTACATGGATGACATGAAGAATCGTCTACTTGGTTTGAATCAAAAGAAAATTTTAAAACCTGATGCAGTTCCGAGTGTTAACTTGCCATTGCAAGATAATGGGAAAGATATTTCAAGTAGAAGTGAGAGGAAAAGAAGTATTTTACGGGAAGCAAAAATTAGATTAAAATGTCTGAGTCCTAAAAAAGTATGTGAAACGCCATCTATGGAGCCATTTACTACACCTACAAACGAAAACATTTGCTCATCCTGCTTTGAAACTCAAAAAGAAAATGCATTACTTCTGGAAAGAATTAGATTTCTTGAAAAAGAACTTGAAAAGACGAAAGAGGAGACTAAGAAAAATCAGAGAAAAAAAATAAAAGAAATGAAAACGAAAGCTCAAATTGGCCGTATTTTAACCGAAAATAAAAGTTTAAAAATCAAAAATAGAAGAAAATTTTAAAAATATCTTAACAGCAACTCAGATAAATGCCGTAATAGAAAATAAAACCAAAATCAAGTGGACAGCAGAAGATATTTCTAGGCATTTAATTATTAGATCTATTTCCAGGCGGGCTTATGAATATTGGCGAAATCAAATAGGAATACCATTGCCCAGTGCTAGCACATTAAAGAGATGGTGTTCAAAATTTTCTTGTAAACCTGGTATGCTTCATGATGTTTTGCTGGTGATGCAAAAAACATTTCATTCAAAACCCGAAGCAGAGAGAGTGTGCATTTTAAGTTTTGATGAAATGCACATTGACAGAAAAATTTGCTATGATGTGAGTGAAGATCAAATTTTGGGACCATTTTCAAAAGTTCAACTAGTACTAGCACGTGGAATAATGGCAGGCTGGAAACAACCAGTATTTTTCAATTTTGATACAACAATGACAAAACATCTTTTGTACGAAATAATTAAAAAAATTGAAGAGAAAGGCTTAATTGCAAAAGCAATTGTTTCCGATTTAGCTGGAAGCTCCACACTCTGGAAAGAACTGGAAATCACCTCAGAAAACAATTTTTTTATCCATCCTTTAAACTGCAGAAAGATATGGGCATTTGCCGATCCTCCACATTATTTAAAACTATTGAGAAATCATTTTCTTGACATTGATTTGGTTTTGAAAGATGGAACTGTTCTTACAAAAAACAACTTCGAAGAAGTGTTTAAAAAAGATCGAGGAGAATACAAATTGT
>BGPR01031917.1:0-17774 GCA_013235015.1 Araneus ventricosus | reverse complement strand
GGGTGAGAAGAAACATGTGGACGGGGCTCCCGGTTGGAACACGAGACCGTCTTCTGTGTTTTTCCGCTGCGTGTCGAATTTTATCTTTTTATGGAACGCTCTGGGCTTTTGTGTCTTTGATGTATCAATTTCTATCAAAACGCACAGACGGTAATGATTGTGAAGCTTGTGGTATAGAATATGAAGCTCTTTCATAAAAAGCATGTCACTAACTTCTTTTAGTGTTACAGCTCATATGTTTTTGTCTACCGAAATAATGGAAAGTGTTCTTTGTGGAAAATTTAGCATATGGTTGTACCCTACCTAAAAGTGCGGTGCTATTTCTATTAACTGCTTTAAACTACTTGAAAGGATTTTCGGTTGCGTGTCAACTTTTATATTGATAGAGATTTCACTGGCCTTTGTATCTTTGATATATCAATTTCTGTTAAAGCGCACTCACGTTAAAGATTGTGTAGCTTGTAGATTTATTCTTCCATTAAGAGTTCAAGAGAGAGAGAGAGTTAAAATTCATACCTTCCTGCCTGATGACGTTTGGGCGTTTCTTACCAAAAATTGCAACAGCTATTCCTATTAATTGACCAAAGCGACTTGAAGTGATCTTCGATTGCATTTAGAATTTTATTTTTATAGAAAATGATCTGGTCTTTTGTGCTTTTGATGTATTATTTTCTATCAAAACGCAATGACATTGCGAAGTTTGTGCTAGAGCATCTAAAGGTATTTATCTTAGGTAAGCACGTAACATTCATTAATTGTTAACGCACACACACTGTATTTGTCTAAGTGAATAGGATTGCCCATGTTGAAGCTTCCTAAACCGCACATAAAAGGCCTCCTTCGGAAGAGCATGCTTGAGGAGTGGCAAACCTCATGGAAGAATGACGATACAGGCAGGAAAAGCTATAGCATCATACCCTCAGTTAGTCTCCGTCCCACTAATTGGATTAGAGAGGATGTTACTTTCTTCTCTCAACATCACCCTTTCCGTGCCTACCTCAAAAGGTTTCACCTCTCTGACAGTGATTATTGCAGTTGTGGTGGAATTGGCACGACACTTCACTATGCCACGGAGTGTATTCTCACAGTGCCTTGGCATATGAGGAAGCAAGTGCCAAACTTCGAACAAGAATGGCTGAAAAGAGTCACCAATGATCTCGTCTCAAGGCATAAAATTCGTAGGATTTTCAAAGTCATAAGTGAAAACAGAGGTCTTTTCCGGCCTCCCTAGCCTTCAACTTTCCAGCGAGCTGAACCAACAAGCTCCAAATTACCGGACATTATCCCCTTTTCAAAAAGAAAGTTAAAACAACATCTAAAGAAATGAGGACTATTGGAAACTAATAATGTAAAAGAGAAAATGCTTGTGCTGTACATAGTGTAAATATTTCTTTCTTTTTTTTGTTTTCTTTTTTTTTTCTTAAATAAAATCCACGTGTCTTGGTCATCAAACCGTTCAGCGACCGGTATGGTCACGGGCACGGGGTTAAGAGACGGCGTTCTGTTCTGTATTTGCCTAATGAAAAAAAACGAAACGTTCCCGTACTGCTTCGTGTAAAATTGAGCACGTGGTTTCCTATCTAAAATTGCGGCAAGTATTCTTATTGACAGCTTTCAGCGACTTGAAGGTATCTTGTCGAATTTGTTCTTGATAGAGATTGCTCTGAGAATTTGTGTTTTTGATGCATCAATTTCTATCATTCACGTTACTGATTCTGAAGGTTTTGCTATAGAATCCGAAGTTCTTTCGTAAAACAAGTATGTCACAAACGTCATTCAGTGTTAAAGATCGCATGTTTTTGTGTAAGGAAATAATAGGAACTTTGTTGTAAGGAAAATTTAGCTCCTCATTTTATGTACCAACAATTGCTTCAACTATTCTTATGATTTGATTTTAAAATCATGAAAAGATCTTCAGATGAACTCCGTATCGTAATGTAACATTTTATGAGCTGCTGCTGCTCTGAGCGTTTTTGTCTTTGATGTATCAATTTCTGTCATAACGCAGTCACGGGAGCGGTTATGAAGCTTCTAATACAGATTTTAAAGCTGTTTCATAAAATATAAGCACGCTGCTTTCATTTAGTATAAAGGCACACACGTTTTTGTGTGTGTGTGTTTAACGAAATAATGGAAACCTTCCAATTTCTGTTAGCTGAGAATTTAGTACATGGTTTCTTACTTAAAATTGCGGCATCTGTTCCCCGTTAACTGTTTTAGACGACATAATATCATCGTTGTGTGTCTTTATTTTTCTTTATCGATTCTTCTCTGGTCTTTTCTTTCTTCTATCCATCAGTTTATATCAAAACGCCATTAATGTAAATATCCTGAAGTTTGAACTATAGAATCTAAAGCTCTTTTACATAAAGAACATCGCTATTTTCATTTAGGGTTATAGCTCAGATGTGTATGTCTGAAGAAATAATGGAAAGTTTTTTCTGGAAAATTTAGCACATTGTTTCCCCAACATAAAATTTCTCTAACTTTCCCTAATTATTGATTTCTTTTCGAGGCATCTTCGGCTGCGTATTGAATTTTATCTTGGTCGTCTTTTGAGTCTTTGATGTATCGATTTCTGTTAAAACACACTCACTCTAACAATATTGAAAGCTTTTTCTTTACTTTCGTTTAGCGTTAAAGTTCACTTTATTTTTTGTCAAATGAAATAGAGGAAACTGTACAGTTTAATTTCATGGACGGTTTCCCACCAAGTTTCCCGCCTAGAATTACAGCAACTGTTCCTTTTAACAGCTTTCAAGGAGTTGAATGGATCTTTGAATGCATGTTTACTTTTATCTTTGATAGCTATTTCTCTGGGCTTTCTTCTATGATGTATTAATTCCAACTGAATGGTACTTCAATACTATTACGTTCAAAAAGTTCCGTAACTTTAAAAATATTTTCAAATATAGATGAATTATATCATTTCCGCTGGACACGCGAAATTTATCATGTGACCGACTACTCAGAACCACTTTTGTCGAATGCAAATACATACAACACATATTCGCAGCTCGTAATTACCGGCATTCAAAACTAGCGGGGATTGGAGGTTGTTTTATATGTTACCGGCAATGTATGAAATGCCGGCATTATATAGAATACCTAGGCATTTCATAGAAAGCTGGGTGTTTTTAGGCAAAGTATTAAATATGGGAATTAATGCATAATTTCCGTAGGCATTGTATATAATACCTGGACATTCTATAGAATGACAAATGATATTTAGGCAAAGTATGAAAAGAACGTCATGATAATACCGTTATTTAAAAAAAGCGTATACTTTAAAAATACGAATGTTATTTTGAAAAAAATAATGAAAGAGTTCCATTAAAACACTTTTATTCAAAATACGTTCAGAAAAATGGAAGTCGTACAAAACAAAATTATGTCTTTCTTATGACAAAACAAAATGAAACATGAACTTACTTGTTGCATCAATAAAGGAAATAATTTCAATTTTAATTCCACTTAATTTCTTTAAAAAATGAATCGATGATGTATTTCATACTTTGCGGTTTGACATTTTGCATTCTGTAGAATTCCTAGGAAATGTGCGAAATGCTAATCGTTTCATACATTGCCGGCCAGTTTTCGGCATTTTATAGAATGCCGACTTTCATACATTGCCGGTAACATATACAAAAAATTCGTTCAATATGGTTGCACAGTCCCTAAAGAAAAAAGTTTTAATGCATTGAAACGTCTACTAAATTCGGTGACACTCAGGTGACCAGAACTCAGGAAGGCCTTGCTGTGGGTGCTCCATTATGATAACGCACCGGCTCACTGGTCGCTTCTGGTGTCAAATTACCTGTCAATAGATCACACCGGTACTTTTTCTACCATCTTATTCTCCTGATCTCGCTCCATGCGATTTTTTTCTTGATTTATACAATTTGCTTTAGGGGATACGATTCTCAATTTCCGAAGAAGTTGCAGCTATCAACGACTACAATGCGTGTCAAAAATTTAAGCAGAAGTAGTATCTCTGCCATTGTGACGTTGATTTGGAGGCATGGATTGAAGTATTGTCATATTGAAAAGTCCAATCTGTTCCACCTATAGTTTCCCAAAAATGAAGCAAATGATAGGCAAGTGTCTCTTCGTAGTTTTGAGGTTTTTGCCAACAACTTAGGAAAGCTAGAGATGTCTGCCCATTGAAACAAATCGCTCCACATACCATCAGAGATCCACTACCATGTTTTCTACTAAACATGCTCTTTGGGTCCTTTCAAATATCATGCCAATAGCATGAAAACCCATCGCGACCTTCCAAATTCCATTTATTTTTCATCGCTGAAGAAGACATTAAGCCACATATCGCGAAATGACATGTAATGTTGGGCAGGCTGTTATCGTGTTTCCACACAAGGTAATCGAGCCTCTTACAGTTTTCCATGCATCCCGATTCTAAAATTCTGAGAATACCTTTTTTTCAATATTTGTCTTCCAAAGAAATTTTTAATTCTAGAAAGACAATAACTCCCAGTTGAAGTCAAATTTCTCATGCACAAGTCTAAGCAACAGCTACTCACTCGTGGACTTCCAGAACGAGATTTTCGTTTGAAGTATTTACCACGAGCTAATATTTGATAAATTCCAGGTTTCGATCTTGTAGTACACCGGACTGCGCCATCCTATTCTGATGTATATAAGTCAGTATCCACCTCCGGACAGAAGGAATTCTTTCTGTCTAGTGGTTAAGATACTCGACTCCGGAGCAAAAGTCCTATGTTCAGAAAACCTCTTTAGATCAGCTGAATTTCAGAAAAATTGTCTTCTGTTTTGCTCCCATACAACAGATTTTTTATGCTTTCTCATGTGAAAATTCTTTAGACCCTAGCCATTTTGAACTAACGTCAAACCAACAATCAGTTTCTTCCTATATACTTATATATTATATACATGAGCAAATGTCTTGTGAGATTTCATTAATTCACATAAAAGCAGTTTTGTGCTTAAACTTTTGACATAGCAATTTTCGTTCTATTCTTAAAACATCTGATTAAGAATACAGTTTTAAACTCAATGTTTAATAAATATTATTTTACAATTTCAGTCTTGTAGATATATAAAAAGGAATGTTGAAATGAAGTCTATATTTAAGGTTTTATTTTAAAATTATTGTTCTGCTTAAACTTTTGACACCCACTGTAAAGCTGTGTGGAATATAGCAAAAGGGTGCTTGCAATTCACATTTACATCTTTTTAGTAACTTTTAAGTAAAAAATTCATAGTTGTGCAGGGTATTTACTTCAATGGAAATAAACAGGTTCTATCGGTTCCCAGTGGAATTTTTTGTGAATAGACTTAAACACAAGCAGAAAATGAATATAAAGTTACGTTTCACTTCGTTGTATCTAAATCAGAACTTCATAATTCAGAGTTTAACATAAAAAAACACATTATTGTAATCCTATGCATTTTTAGACTGAATAACGAAATCTTAATTTATCTGAAATTTTTTTTCAGATAAATTAACGTACTTTTCATATAAATTTCGTACTTTTCTCATACATATGAAGAAAGACAAAAAGAAGATTGTATATTTCAACGCAAGGAATAAAATTTTAATGAAATTCTTGGATAATTTCGTACGACCAAGATAACTGACATTTGAAGAAGTATTTAAATTGAATTATCTTGAAATGAATAAAAAAATAAACTACCAAAGTAGAAAACTTTCGAGTGAGAAAACTTGACAACTCTTTTTGGAAATTCAATTTACATTGTTGTCTCATGGTTGGGAAAAAAGCTCCCTATTGAGCATTCGTGTGACACTTCGGAAGTTCTTTCTTTTCTGGAATAAATTACTATCCGATGGAGCCTCGTCTTAATGTAGATTTTTATAAATCACATATTTAGTTAAGAAAAGAAACTCTTTGTCTGTCTACACGTCTGTAGAATGAGGTCTTTGTTCACCAAATTACATTTACAAGCATTACAATCAGTTATGTTATTGTAAAAGAGAAATCTTACTGGAGTAGATTGTCTAATAATAAAAGCCATTTTGCTGGAAACATAATTGTTTCATATTGGTGAAAGTGCTCATTTAATGCATTTTGCGCTTATGAAAGAAGTAAAGATCGTTGAAAATATGAAAGAAGTAAAGGTCGTTGAAAATATGAAAGAAGTGTTGTTTAACGGTTTTTGGCATTATTGTAGTAGTCTTCCAGATTATCGATTTCAACGAAGGCATTATGGAACGAATGATTTAAAGCAAAGTGGTTTAATGTGGATTTAACACTTTGGAAGAGGGAAGAATATGACTTGCATTCTAGTTCAGATAAGTTGGAAAAGCTAATAGATATTTCAGAATACAAAATCGTTCTGTGGGTGTATGGTGTAAACAGTCGAACACGCAGGTTAATGGAGAATGAGGGTTTATTCACAAATATGCAGGAGAACACGAAGCAGAAGTAACAGGAAACAATAGATCTTGCACAGATGAGCAACGTAAACAGACAACAATTCACAGGTAATAACAGCACTTTGAGATTTAGCAGCACAAACAGTCAGCAAATCGCTTATAACGACAATAACAGCACTTTCAATAGCGCTCAGCTCACCAGCTTCCTAGCTCGCACTGCAGAACTCCAAAGTCGCTCCAGTCGATCAACACTCTCCTCTCAGATCCAAGCGCGGCCCTTAAATACTCTTCTCGACAGGCCGTGAAGTCACATGGAGTTTTCTCTTACATTCCAGCGTATTTTCTTTCCTAATTGAGATATCGAGAAAAGGGTCGCATTTTCTGGAATCATCGATTTGTCGCCAAGGTCAGGGGTCCAGCCTCGGCCATGCCATATTTACCCCTGTAAAACTCTCTTCACAGACATAAGACTAGTGAGGCAGGAAAGCGGCATTCTATTTTTGCAACAATACGTTTAGTTTAGTTTAGTAGAAACGCATGTTTGAGACGTATGCTTGCTATAAAGCCGCTTTGTCTCCAACTGAAGAAAAAAATTTGAGAACTAAGTCTCTAATTGAGGACTACACATGAGAGTCGGCATCACCGCCCACTCTCCTTCTCAATACGTTCGCTTTTTCTTTTATGGTATAAACATCTTCTAGAGCGAGCACAGTTAGGGTTCGTCTTTATTTGAGCTTGCATCTAATCCGTATCCCGCACACAATGTGTTAAAGTAAATTGGAACCTTGTTTCTAAAAAAAAGGTTTGGTGTCCGACTGTGTTTTCCGGGAAAGAAGAGTCCTCACAAAAAATTCTAGGCTACGTAATCATAATTTTCTACATATTATTTAATATTTCACTTTTTAAATAGCTCCATATGGACGAATTTTCTGTTTTATTTATTTGCGGTAAAGTAGGTTTTCTGCTGTGCAAATTAACTCCCGGTGGTAATGTTAAGTCAATGGGAATCTCAACAATTTCAACATTCTGTTTGAAGATATTAATTGAAGTTTAAAGTGAAGTTTTTGAATGTTATGCTTTAAGAATACTTTGAAAATGTTTACTTAATGTTTCTATTGTTGTAGCAATCAGTGTTTACTTAAAATAATAGCCTAATTTTGTGAAAAGGTTGCCATAATTATTCTTTATTGCTCTTTATGGCAACCTCCAAGGTTTGTTTGGCGGATAAATTAATTTTTAATCATACGATTTAGATAATCAGTGACGGTTAAATGTTTAACCAAACCATTTAGTAAATTCCAATAGTCCCGTTTATAATTTAAATGCTTTAAGAGCTTTTTTAAACCGATTTTAAAAGAAAGGATTACACAAACTCAAAGAACACGGAATTCAACGCTTTATGTACTAAAGAAAGAACTGATTCGAACTTGGCGCTTGATACAATTTCCAAATGGATTTGGCGATTGCTCAAATCCTAGGGTTACCGGAAAACGGTCACTGAATCCAAAATGGACAAACCAGAAAACTCGCCATAAACAGTTTTCAAGCTATTAAATATTAAGGGAAATTTCAGTGTCTTTTAAGCATAGATATTTATTTAGATTACATAGAATTATCTTAACACCAAAGTAAATGAAATAAAGTATTAGAGCTTCAAGTTTGTACCATTAAAAATGCTTGACTTTTATACAACAAGGTACATTGTTTTAAAATTGTTATTGAAACTTACCATGCAAATTGGCTTGGAAATTGAATTTTTACACTTATTCTATTTTGGTTTAATGTAATTTCGGTTTAATCACTAAGCATAGGTCTATGAGCCTTTTTACACGTTATTTAAAACAGAACAAAATTTCATTGGCACGAAAGGCTTGAAGAAACATTTATAATATTGCTGCACAAAGAAACCTAGCATGCGGTTCCCATGGCTCAGTAGAGCATTGGTCTGGAAATCTGATTTTCCGTGGGTCGAATCCCAGCCACAGTAGTTTAATCCAAGACTGATACCTTAATTCAAAATGTAATTTAATGTTTATTTATATTCTAAGCAGTTCTATATCTTTCTTTATAATTTCAGCTGGATGATTCTGGCATATTCTTTAAGCGTATAGGGACTCAGTCTGACCAGTTGTAGGCAAATTCTATGTTTTCTTGTATTAAGACGCGCTTCAAGCAAATAAATCTACTTTATTTTGAGTCGTAATCTGTAAATCTTTGAATATTCGTGACGATATGGTTTCATGTGAGTGCTTGCAACCAAACACGTTGATTGAATCGAAGTTTACTATCCGATATTATTTTCATTTTTTATAAAAGAGGTTTTGAACTTGTTTTTGCGATTCTTCTTCAGAAACCTTTCCTAATACACTTGCAATGCAACTGTAAAATAAAAAATGGTGATTATAAGATGTGATTCTTAAGCATGAAAATATGAGAAATCACATGGTGCCACATCAGGTGATTATGCAGAGGTTGAAAATTCTTTGGACACTAAGATTATTTTAACACGTTGGCTGCCGCTGTGAATCGCCTGTGATTCACACCTATTATCTACTCAGAGGACCCTTTCTCTACTATAGTGAACAAACAGCTAGACAGGGTAATCTAATTCGATACAAAATCTGAATATCAGGCGTGAGTATTGGCAGGGGAAGTGATAAAAAGGGAAACTGAAGTCCCCTGAGAAGTCTATAATTTACCGAAGAACAGTTTCAAATTGTTTTGTATGATACCTCATGTAAGTGTCATAAAGCATTCTTATCGTTTCTGTCTTTTGAAATTTTTCCAGGAAGAAATTTATGATTTGCAATATCAGTGTAATGTCACAAAAGAATGTTTATTTTGGAACATTTTCTTCTTTCTCCAAACAATTTACACGTGGCAGAAGCTATTTTTTAAGAAAAGGTTATCAAATTCCTTCTGATTTGTTTCAAACGTTTTTGTAGAAGAAATACAGTTTTTAGGTTAAATTTGATTTTGCTTAATGTCGCATTTGAGTTCTTTTGGATGGATATCGTAATTTTAAGCCATTGTTTTATGCCATAGGAAACATCTGAGCTGCATTTCACTTTGGAGACTTCCATGATGCAGCGACAGAGTGACGTTTGGCCCAACACGGCAGTTTCAGTTTGCTCTAGGGTCCATATAAACAACAGATATTTGTTGGAAATAGTTCTAGAAGCTGGCAACCTACCTCATCGTTATAGACTTCACAAATATTAAAGGAAGTTTATCACTCCTTTTTATCCAAAGCGGAAGTTTTTAAATCAGTTCATATTACTTATTTGCAAATGATTTCATAAAATGAAATGCTGATTTTTAACATTTGTAGAAGGTTGAAAAGACTTAAACAAATTATAAGCTATATCTACTAGTGGATGAGTGTATTAGATAAGCCATTTCCGACTTTTTGTCGCAGTGGAATCAGGTCTGAATAGCTAGCTGTCAACGACCATGATAACTGGAAACTGAAAAGAATGTTTCCACATCAATATCTTTTTGTCCAGAACATTCCCCCTTCAAAAATTCTTAAATGTATTTTATTTTCAAATCTTTAAGAAATATTTACCAAAAATTATAAATAAATGACATTTCTGTAGATGGATAGATATGGCTTTTCTAGTAAGTAAGAGAATCCACGCCGAAAAATATATTTCACAGCGAAACGTCTGATATTTTATTTCTAAAAGGAAAAGATGTGACGCTGCTGTCCATCTTCTCCTTCAAAACAGCACCAAAATCCGTGTGAAAAATGAATCCGCTCCAAACTTTATTACGGAAACTCGTGGTTTCTGTCACTTCTTACCAATCATACTGATTCCTCGGTTTTGTTGTCAGTTTCCGTATATTTTTCCCAAACTGGGATCACAATAATTTCATCTGTCTCTGAACGTGTTAGTTATTCTTCAACAATTCTCCTGTGCTGGTCATTTGTTACATTTCGCTGGCATTTATGGAACATTATATTGGCCCATTTCCCAAACAGGAAGAGTATAAATGACATGTAACTTTTTCCTTGTTAAAATAGATAAATTAAATTAGAAGAAGAACAAAGAAATAGTGTAAAGACAGTCAGCACTTAGATAAAACGATGATTAACATATTTTTGAAAGGTGTAATGAAAGTAATGGTGCCTGAAGTGACAGAGTCATATAGGTTGAATGATAATATTTGGAACAGCTGTATTGAGTATAAAAAAATGAATTTCGAAGTAAAATACTAAAAGTAGGGTTGGTGAATGAATAGTAATCTTTATTTAGAAAGATCATTGGTCATATAAAGATCTCTTGTAATAGACAAGATTTTCTGTCAAGGGTAAGATTATAAATCAAAAATTGTACCCTTTGTGGCCTGAAATCGTCCAAAAATCAATATTTGAATCATTTGACGAATCAAAATGCACACCTTAAAAAAAATCAAGAGTACCAGAGAGAGTGTTAACCCCAAACACTCTCTGGCCGAAATCTCAGATGCAATCCAGACGACGCCAAGTATACATGAATAAACAAAACACACCTTTAACACACTCTCTAGTACCTCTGATTTTTTATGATTGTGCATTTTGACTGTCAAAATGATTCAAATATTGATTTTGGACAGATTCAGCTACAAAGGGTACAATTTTGTTTATAACTACTCCTTGATTGGTGAAAATCTTTTGTCTAATTTTAAATCTTTATGGTGAGTGGTCTTCGATAAAGTTTACTATCTGATTCCTTATTCATTTCTTCCTTTTGAACATTTTTTACTTTCTCGAAATTCATTTTTTATACATTTTATATATGTTTTAAATATTATCGTTTCAACCTTCTGTTGATGCACCACTTGAGGCTTTCGTTAAGCTTGTACGCTTAAAGATGTATTGTCATCGTTTTGCCTAAATTTGCTGTTTTTTGTCTTACTTTTTTCTTTCTTTTTACTCATTTTAATTTTGTTTAGTTTATCTAATTTTTTGCTTCTGTATTATATTATAAATAGCCGTATTTTGCGCCTTTATATAAAAAAAAATACTATGAATTTTTATTATTTAATTAATTTATTCAATTTATAAATTTGTTAATGTATTACTGTCTTCTTTTCCTTGCTAAACATTCATTTAGAAAAAAGAGATTGTATAGACGCGCAACAACAACCCATAACTTCTTATGACTCCGTTATATTCAGAACAGGCTTAGCTTTCAGCTTATAAATCACAACTTGTCTTTTCATTATTTTTGTAATGTGTTTCGTCTATTTCAACGGCATCAGGCGCGGGGACATTGGGCTGCGTTCTGTCGTTCATTTCAAGGGCATCAGACACGGGGACATGGGGCGGGGTCCGTTAACTATTTCAAGGGCATCAGGCGCGAGGACATGGGGCGGCGTTCTGTCGTTCATTTCTACCGGCATCAGACACAGATTGCGGGGGCGGGGTCCTGTTGTTTACTCTAAAGGCATCAGGCCTGAGGACATGGGGCGGCGTTCTGTCGTTCAGCTCTCAACGGGCATCAGATACGGGGGGGGACATGGGGCGGGGTCCTGTTGTTCATTTCAAGGGCATCAGACAACAGGATATGGGGCGGGGTCCTGCTGTTCATTTCAATGGCACGACACGGGACATGGGGCGGGGTCCGTTGTTCATTTCAAGGGCATCAGGCGAGATTACGGGGCGGCGTTCTGTCGTTCATTTCAATGGCATCAGACAATGGGACGGTCTTGCCGTTCATTTCCAACGGCATCAGACGGGACATAAGGCGTTCTGTCGTTCATTTCAATGGCATCAGACACGGGGACATGGGGCGGGGTTCTGTCGTTCATTTCAAGGCATCAAGACGCGGGGACATGGGGGGCGGGCTCGTCTCTGTTGTTCATTTCGAAAGATGTGAAAACGTTAAATTGAAGATCTTTAAAGAAAGGATGTAGGTCATGGGATGGGTCTGGGCACAGCAGATAATGGTCCTTTAGTATCATGATTTTCGAATTCAAGAGGTTTTATTTCAGTTGGAGGGCAATCGCCTTTCCACCGTATGAATCAACCATTTATTTAACCGCTTAAAGATTTATCCCGAGTTAACTCGTCCTAAATACCGTAGACTACAAAATAACTTGTCCTTAAGCGGTTAAGAAGGATACAGATTCTTCTTGAGTTTATTTTTTCCTCTGCGTATGAGCTGGTATACCTCGGCTACATTCTGTGGTTTCAAAAAACGACTAGAGGTTTATTCCTGGAACTGTTCTGTGTGGTTTTGATGATCCTACTGATAGTTTTCGACTCTCTTCAGTTGCAGAACACCACGTATGATGAGTAGATTTGTTGCTGGTGAGGGAAGAAAATTGACAATCTTACGAGCGGTTGAAAGAGATCACAGATTTTGGCTTCCAATTGGTGAAAGAAAATTTCTGTTTTTTCTACCAAATTGAAAAGTAAGGGAAGGAAGCAACAATAGCCGTTTCAAGACGAAGCCATAATTTAAAAATAGATGAGCATTTATGTACTTTTTTTAATCATCTGGAATCTCAACAGCTATTAATAGCGCATAGTAGAAAAAAATCCAATGTCACGGTCGCCGATGAAGCTAAGGTATCAGCTGCCATCAAAGACAAATTATTTTTAATCCAAAATAGGACGATTTCATTGCCTGTCACTAGTGATCAGACTATAAATACAAATAATTTCCACTATGAAATGTAAAGCCTACCTTATATTTACATAAGGACAGTACTGTCTGTTAAATTTAAGAAAAGGTAAGAAAAACGGAGTAATTGAATTTCAAGATACTATTGTTTTTTTCTTCAAGTCTATCTGAGCTGGTGTTTATCCCTTTATGAAACTCAATTTCCTCATAATTGTTTTTGGTTATATTATGATAAACTAATCCTATAAATAGAAAATCATCAAAGTTTTGCTAGTTTACGAATTAATTTATGAAATATGGTGTAAGGGAAGCATACTTGCTACTGAACATTAAGGGTAAAAATATCTTAGAATAATTACTGGTAAGTATAAATTACTACTTAATTTTTGGGAATTGTTAAGAATAAAAAGCAAAGGGATTTCTGCGAATTAAAAATAAATGTTTAATTAAGCTAAATTGTGAACATTATTTTATAATAATTGTAGGAATTGTATTTTTCCCGTCTAGCTTAAAAGCATAAGTTTAATTCCTTCCTAATAATATTTTTTCACTTTCCGTACAAGCTCGTTTAAATAATTGTTGTGTCACCGGAAAGATATCGGAAGATAACGAACACGTGCTTTCTCACGGTGCTAATCACGTGATGCATCGGTGTTTCTCCGTTAAAAACTGAGTGTAATGTTTGAATCCTGGGGAGATGACTTTTTGAAATCAAGCAGAACAGACATGCGGTAGATGTGAGCATAGACAGCTACGGGGGTCTCTTCCCTGTTAGCACGGCGGCGATGGGCGATGGCTATAACGAGGTTTAAGTTGATATGTAACTTAAGTAAGTAACAAACCCTAAATCACTCTTGTCTAAAATGTAAATAATCACCTGTGTAAATACTTTTCTCATTTCATATTATGCTTTTTTAATAAATAAATAATTTAGTTTCATCTAATGTTCCTCTTTCTTTATCTTTGGTGCATTTCTCCTTCTTTATCTTTGGTGCATTTCTCCTTCTTTATCTTTGGCGCATTTCTCCTTCTTTATCTTTGGTGCATTTACCCCTAGAGTGTTCCTTAGATGAAGCATTTTTATCTGTAGGAGGGTTTGGGATTACTCCCCTGCAACCCATATTTCTACATAAATGGGGAAACTGGTGCAGGTTTACATTATGAAAAGAGGAAAATTGCAACCTATTATCATTTTACTACAGTAAAACCAATCTATAACGATATTCTAGGGACCTAGAAAATATATTGTTATATACAGGATGAGGATTTGCGCATCTAATGTTTTACGTGCACGCATTTATATACTAACATATTTTATATCTGTAGGCGGGTTTGGAATTACTCCCCTGCAACCCGTATTTCTACATAATGGGGAGACCTGGTGCAGGTCTACATTATGAAAAGAGGAAAATTGCAACCTATTATCATTTTACTACAGTAAAACCAATCTATAACGATATTGTAGGGACCAAGAAAATATACTGTTATAGATAGGTCATCGTTATATACAGGATGAGTATTTGCGCATCTAATGTTTTACGTGCACGCATTTATATACTAACATATTTTATTACGCTTATTGATCCATCTTACAAATAAATAGTTGATAAAAATTGTATTTTATAAACATATAAAACATACAATTTTATATATTAAAATATAATTTTATATTTAAGCTCTTCTTAAGAACTTCAAAATGAAAATTTTAGTTGAAAAATTTGTCAGCATCGTCATATACGGTACCTTTGGGTCGTTTTCTTTTGTCATCCACTTTACTTTTTTCCCATGGCATCTTCAAAACCTCTTCTTTTTATTTCAAAATTAGCTATCATCGACTGAAAAATTCCATCTTTTTTATTCAATGTTTTTCGCCTCGCCATCCTAGATTCAAAGTGTTAACCCATCAAAAGCGTATATCAAGGAGTCAGTCCAATTTGCTAAATGTGAATGAACAGGTTTATGCTCACCAGGAGTCAGAGAATCAACATCTGTGCACATTCCAGTCGCTAGAGCCCTCCGGATCGCATATTTACAAACCCTACCCTGATAGAACTGAGGTAGGAAATCGGAAAATATGATTGGCTCGCTTCGCCGAAAGCCGATGACGTCGTTCTTTGCTCTCGTGCTTTTTACTTTTCATTAGTATAATTTCTTACAGTGTGGGATGTTTTATTTTTTAGGATACTTTAAAAAATAATATCATTTTTATAAATATTACAACCCACGGAAGAATGTTTTCTGTGCTCAACTGTGGGAAAACGGAGAAGAAAAGTAGGACGACTCTTGTTTTGTTATGATTGCCGTACGCTTCGTGCGAGAGCTGAAAACGACGTCACTGCTCCTCGTAGCCAATGATATTGACTGATTTCCTGCCTCAGTTCTATCAGGGTAGGGTTTGTAAATATGCCTCCGGATCTTCCTGCTACAAAAGGCTTCGGTTTCCAATATCCTCTCCCTCCGATTCCCATGTTATCTGACATTCTTGACCCTGTGGATGATGTTCTTTTAAAAGAAAAATAGATCGGGATTGTTTTGTGCCAACTTTCTAAAGAGGTAAAATTATCTCTATAGACAGGTGAGTCTAAAAAGCGATTATCGTTGTAGTCAGGTTCAAAATACATTGAACAAATCGGAATTCCGCAGGGACCAATGAAATTTTTGAATTTATCGTTACAGACAGTATCTGTAATAACTGTATACTCCATACTGGAAGCCATTTCCTTTTTTTTTCTTTCACCAGTTTATTAGTACTAATAACTATGATTAAATAAGAGCTATATACATATGTACAATTAATATTCACGTTTAATATTACTCATGATTATCACTCGTAATTTACCTCAAGAACTCCTACAAGAACGTTCAGACACCAAATTCATTAACTGCGCCTACCATTTCGTCTCCCGCGCAAATGTTTCTTCCACTCTTCACTTCACATCTTTTGGCTAAGAGCCGGAACAGTTACGTGGAGGTTAGTGGCATGGCAGTATCATTATACACAGGTTTCACTGTAGTAATATCTTAAACATACGATTAATTTAATATACAAGGTGTCCACACTTATCGTGGTGTCCAATATCTAATTTCTAAACCGTTACAGATAGATATATAATTACAATTGAAAAAATGCTTTAAATGAAGGGAAGAATTACAATATATATTATTTGAGTCACTAAATATATCTCTGAAAAAATACAAATTCTAACTATTTATACGGTCCCCCGGTCCTATCAGTCATATTTATTAAAATAATCTTGACATTCTAACATTTTAAACAAAAAAAATCCCACTCTTCTGCGACTAAAACTGATCGAGTTCTAGGGCTTCGAATTTCATGACTTTCAACCAATCAGCAGCCTCGACGAGTAAATGTTGCGCACTGATTGGTGGATCGTCTTTGAGGTGACTATTGAAATGGTGTAAAGTGGTCTAAGTCAGCAATATTCAAAGCTCCATAACTCGGTCAGTTTTAGTCACATATGAGTAGGACTTTTTTTGTTTAAAATATTAGAGTGCCAAACAAATTTTACTAAATATGACTGATTGGACCGGGGACCGTATAAAAAGATAGAATACGTAACTTTTTCAGGAATATTTTTATTCACTCAAGAAATATATATTATAATTTGTCCCTTCATTTAAAACATTTTTCCGATTGGAACCATAAGTATATCTCTAACGGTTTAGAAATTAGCTATTGGACCACGATAAGTGTGGACACACTGTATAGCTGGGCTTCTAAATTAAAGAAAAGCGAAACAGCAAGCAAATATTTTCACATTATCTCGTCTTTACATAGAAAATTGTTTGCCTAAAAATTAAACTTTACTTTTTACTTTACGAATTAAATAGTAAAAAGTAAAGTTGACGTTATTATTACGTTAAAAGTAAAGTTTACGTTATTTGTTAAAGTACTTAGTACTTTAATGAATTTTAAAATTTTAGCGTGTACTTCATCGGTTATGTGTCTTACAGTATATTCATACAGCATAATAAAAAACTTAAGAAAGTTTAATTTTAATTAGCATAACGATAAATCGTATGTTACGATAAAACCACACTTTTCTCATTAATTAGGTAATTAATTTCCTAAAATCAATTGCTAATAAATGTATAAGTTGTTAAGACTCTTTTCTTCTTTTTTAACTTCAACAAAGAGAAAAGAAGGCATTTTGTTGAATTTATAAAATGAAATAAAGAGTTATTTTCTTTTTTGGGAAGTATTTCAGGAAATATCTCGGCAATTACCAAGGATAATGAGGTTCTCAAAATGAATAAAAATAAACGCCTGAAATAAATTACTTGAGAGGATTTTCAGTACTAATATGAAACTCATTATCTTTGTAAAAATGAGCAACGGCAATATGCTTATAACTTTTTATATTGCTTCTTGTAATTAATAAAAGTGCAAAACAAAGCATCCACAGCTTTACGTAAAAAAATGCATACTTTTTATAGGATTAAATTCATTTTTGGAATTTTTAATACTGGAAGGAATTTTCAACACTCCATTTTATTACACTTTTGTAATCAAAAATTACTTACCTAACAATCAAGAGAGTTTTCATGAGATATTTTTGGAGTAAGAAACTAATGTGTATGCATAAATTAATTATCGAAATCTCTAGATTCTTAATTTTACTTTATGAATAAAATTTAACTCATTTTGAAATTTTACAAAATTATATTTGCGTACTATTATTGGACAAACAATTAATTATTCCGCTTATCGACATTTATGAGCTATTTTGTTAGACATAACTTTTTTGTGTCTGTGCTTCAGA
>BGPR01031916.1:0-17775 GCA_013235015.1 Araneus ventricosus | reverse complement strand
TGATACATGAGAGAACAGGATGAGAACTGTGGAAATATTTAAACAGTTGTGAAATGCCCATACTATCTTTATTCATCACAGGCCATCACAAACAAAACTTTACATGCAGACAAACAGGACACTTTAACTGGGCGTCATTCTCCAAACTTCTACAGACTATACCATGTCGAGAAGATATTTCTAATCCGATGGAATTTAATGTGAAGCACTTCTACCTTTCTTTATGTTAAAGTCGCGAATTGAAATTCCCCATTTCTTTAATTTCGTGAACTGTTGTATCATTAGAGCATGTGTAAAGCAATATACTCTCCATTTTTTATTTATAAATTTATGGAATCCGCATTACAATATATGTAATCGCTTAATTTTAATTTAATTTTGATCCTCTAAGAGAGGCGCCATCTGGTAGTGATTTTGAGAAAAACTCATTACACGATCCCTTAATAATTATATTTATAAATTACAAAAAAGTTTTTTTTAAAAAGGGCTTTTATCAGTGCATTCAAAAATAGGAAATAATTCTTTTAAATCAAAAATATTGAGGTCAAAACAAAAGAAAAAAAATAGTAAAAGCGTGATGGACTGAAACAACACCATAAGTAAATTAAACCACAATGAGTGCTATAAGAGAAAAAATTCCAAAGCATTCATCGAAAACTACTATTATGAATGTGATTGAAATTCTTATTTACTTAGAATATTTATTTCAGTGTCTCATGCTTTAACGATTTTTGTTTTGACCTCCAGATCTTGATTTTAAAAAAATAATTTTCTACTTATTAGATTAGTACACTGATAAAAACTTGGTTTTTAAATTTTTCATTCTTTTTATGATTTTGTTGAACTAAAGTCAGTGATAACTCAAGCTGATGGTACGTAGAAAGATATGTGATATATCATAACATCCAGTTAAGTAGTCTTGATTGTGATTCAGATACATTTAAAAGTAATTGATAAAACAAAAAAAAATCATTTTAAACGCCAGTAATATCCGGTGAAATAAAATTCTATATTTAAAACCAAAATTGTTTGAGTTCAATGAGTTCTTTCTACAACATGTGGAAATACATTCTACTTCCCTCACTGGTGATATTGTCTCCCAACGTTCTGAGAACGGAAAAATTGACTTGTCATTGACTATAAAGCAAATTATTAATTAGTGCATATAATTTCTCTTATTAAATTCATGAATGAAATAAAGTGAATTCTTTTAATTTAAGAACCTTCGCTGCTATCATTCTAGAAATCGAGCTTTTTTAATATATATATATATATATTTGTGACTTTTCGCTGCGATAATAGTAATTTCTCATCATACTTTCGGGAAGGTCAACTAACAATGGCACATTGTCACGGCAAAGTTTTAGGTCAATGCCATAAAGATTATGACTTCTTGTTTATCACTCGGTATTACGCGAAATATCTCGTGCAGCTTGCTTCTCTTGCATGTTCCGAGGCAATGATACATGAATTGGTATATTTATTATGAAGGGAATGAATATAAAATGCTACTGAGTTTTTTTTAATTTGATTCTTGTGCAGAAATATGATGATAGACGTGTTTTGTACTTTTAGCATCGGCGATGAAAAACGTATTTGTCCCTTTTATGGAGTTCTTAAAATCATACAGATTTTAAAATCGGTGAGGGAGTTTATTTTCCCATATACCGGGTTTGCTAAGATAATGTATTTCCACCTTGAAAAAAATTCGGAATTAATTTCCTTCCTGAGCTCGAAAAAAAAACATTTTTGGAATTACGCCTGTCTGCCTCTGAACACGAAGTCTGAAAAACGAAATGAAGTAGACGGGTTAATTTTGATATACTGTCTTTGCATAAAAAAGTAGATTTGTATCGTACACTTCTATCAAATTTTGGACAGCATCTGTCAAAGGGAAGTCTGTCTGTTCGAGAGATATACGATTACTCAAACACTCAACAAGATGGGCAATATATCTTAGACGCGTGAATATATCTGTATATGATCTTTATACCAATGTTGTAAATCTGTAACCACTTTTGGCCTAAATCTTCCAATGTTGTCTGTCCGTGTGCATGCGAATACAAAACCCTAAAACACAAGCTAAAAAAGTGAAATCTGGTTTGTGACACCGATATTGTCTTGTACATCTGTAGTCGGTCAATGGGAAGAGATTCAAAACACACGCTCCATTCTCTTCACTATATAGTAAAACTTCGATTAACCGTCACTGTCCGGACCAGAGCTGTGGCGGAGAGCCGAACGGACGGATAACAGAAATCTCTTAATACATATGTACAGTGTGGTGGTTTCATTGCTGGCGTGGCACGAAAATGAAAGAAAATCCTTTAAAAGGGAATAATACATACATGTTGCATTTGATTTTACAGAACAATCAACACAAACTTCAATATAAGAATTGTAATGCACAGAAATGTGTTGTAATACTATAAACCTACGTTTTTAGACGATGGCGGATAACAGAAACTGGCGGTTAAACGAGTGACGGTTAATCGAAGTTTTACTGTCCTGCGAAGTGCGAATCTAAATACCAAACGCGCTGCATTGTGGTAAGTACATGAAAGATCATTCCTGCTGGTTTTGAATATAGATAATCCAGTTAATGCCCAAATTAATTTAAAGCAATAAATTTCTATTAAATTTTGTTTAAAACATCCAGAGTAAGATAGATGTGAAGTAAAATTAAATTCAGAAACAAAATGGTTCTTATTTTTATTTTTTAGAAAAAATATAAATAAATAGGTATAAATAATTTTTAAAACTTTTTTTACATAATTTTAAAGATTTTTAAAATATAGTAAAATATCAAGAAATAAAGATTACTTTCTAATTCCTTTCATTACCTCAAAAATAAATCAAAGAAAAAATAAAAAAAAAAGATTTAAAAATGGCGATATTTTGACTTCAATACCTGGAATATCGGAAGTGAAATGTAACTGTCCAATATATAGGACGCTGGCCATTGACAGGATCATCCAAAAGAGGTTTTGTTACTAAATGATATTTTGTGCGAATAGAGCTGTGATGAGAATATAGAAAGATAACAACACTGCTCAGTCATGCTTTAGAAATGCTGTACTAGTCGAAATTAAATCCGTTGCCGTTCAGAAGAATATTTCACAAAGTTCCTTCTGTGTCAACCAATGAAAAGGAAAGCACTGGACGGTATTAGCTACCAATAATCTGGAAATATTTTCCATTAAGTATGCACAGAACAATTCTTACCATTTTTAAAAACTGAAGCAGATTAATCTTTGAATTTAAACAAAAATCGTAGTATACATTTCTTTTTTCTTATTGTTATTTTAAAAAGAACTTAAAAAATGTAAAGCTTCAAAATATACACGGCCAGTCTTCGTCTGTAACACGCGAGATGTTTGCTAACTGCTTTCTTCTTCGGGTTTTTTCTAGCATTTTATTATTTTGTTTTGTCTTTCTGAATGCGTAAAAATTATCATTTGATACATACCAATAAAATTCTGTTAAGTAAATAATGCAAGATTCACCATGTAATGAGTCATAACCTTTACTTGTCTGTCAGATGAAAATGTAAACACCATGAATAAAAGTTAAAATATAATTAATTTCCCTCCAAATAAGTTTTATAACTTATTTTATTAATTTTAACATAATAAACATAAAAACAATATGAAGGATAATTGCAAACAATTTAATGAGCCGATGTATAGTTTCTATTATAAAAAACAGGTGCATCGCCTTTTCTCTAAAACTCCGTTTATTAATATTAGTGTGAAAGAGTCGCGTTTGATTTTTACACAATGTGATAAAAGAATTAATTTCATAAATGCTGATGTCATTGCAGTTACTCATGATCCTCCTCCAAATGGCTTCCCGAGCTTCTTCTAGTTCTTCAACCTGTTGAGAAAAAATTTTTATTATTCAGTCTTTCAACTTCGGCAAATATTTTGCGATCCTTTTTCAAGTTCATTGAATAGTGGAGATTTATTACTTTATTATAGTTTTAAAATAGTAAATCAATATCATTCAAGAAGCCAAAAAACAAAGATAAACTCAGAGGAATCGAAAAACAAACAAAAAACAAGGAATCCATTCTAGTCAATTTTTCAAGGGCTAAGGACTTTATTCGAAATGGATTCAAAATAATAATTGGGAAATTTTTCTGTAAGAAGATTAAACATTGTTTAAATTTTATTATCTAATGGATTCCTTGTTTTTTTCTTCGATTCCCTCTGAGTTTATCCTTGTTTTTTGGTTTTCTTTCAATGATATTGATTTCTATTGTTCTTTGTTTTTTGTTTGCTGCTTCAATTGCGCGCGACTTAAACATTGTTTAAATCATATTATCTAAATTTTATTGTTTATAAAAAAACTTTTGTTCTTTTTGTTTAAATTTTAAGTTAAAATTTTTATTTAAAAATTTATTCTAATTTTTCTAGTTGATTGTTTTTAAATTTTTAAAAATAAATTTGCTACCGTGCAGTTTTATTAGCTACTATTTTATAAACTAGCAATGGAGAAGACGCAGTATCCTTAAAATCATTTACAAGGCAATTTCAGAAGCCTTTTTCTTTGTGATATTAATTTTATTGTATTCTTATTGGTGTAATTTTATTTTATATAATGTGGTGATGTTTACGCATGTGATATGTGTTCTATTTGTGATGTTCTACAAACTTCCTTGTTATTAATGTTCTTAAAATCTTATACGTGCTAAATGATTAATATGTCAGCCGTTTACTTCATAATTTATGTGCCGTTAAAATTTCAATAAATAACAATATGGAACTTTGACTACATGCCAGGTTTCTCCTTTCTTGGGTCTTTTTTTGTATTCTCTGTTTGAAAATTTAGAAAATTAGTCTTTTTCCACAAACTTCCTTGTTATTAATGTTCTTAAAATATCATTTTAGTTAAATGATTAATAAGTTAGCTATTTATTTTAGAATTTATGTGCCAGTAAATTTTAATGAATAATAACATGAAACTTGGCTACATGACAAATTTCTCCTTTCTTGGGTTTTTTTATGTATTCTCTGTTTGAAAATTAAGAAAACTTTCAATTTAAAATATATTCTCCAACATTATTTATTCATAATTGAAAAGACGAAATTCTAACCTTACAATTCGCAAATAAAAATTCATCCCACAATTTATAAATTAAAAATTTATTTTACCTTATAGCAAAAATATGACATCTAGTTCTATTCTTCGAGTTTTATGAGAATTAAAATATGGCGTTGTAAGTATTCAATGAAAAACCACAAGAATAAAAAAGTTACATTCTAAAAAAATGTAATATATGTTAGTGGCAATCTTCACATACAAAAGTGACTCCCGGATGTTGAGTCGATTTCTTGGGTGTTGACTGAATGGATGAATATAAAAGTGACTGCAGTGGTAAGCACAATTTATATTCCATAAGCGTTTTTGTGGAAATTAATGCTCTGCTCGAGTTTTTCCAATTTTCTCCCATGTGTAACACTAATGGGCGCCATCCTCACACCCCAAAAATACGTCAAGAAGGTATTTTTTCCACATCGTCACTGAAAGCGCAAAAGGTTGCATGTCAAAAATTCTATTTGGTTAAAATCCAATAATGGGTACTCCCTCATATCGCCAACAGATGCCAAGGTTGACGATGCTAAAACGCAGGATGACTGCTGAGCAGTGGCGAATCCAGGGGAGGGGCTATCGGGCTGCAGCCCCCTCCCAGATCTAAACCAAAATTCTTGATTTAATTTAAAATCACTACAACTGTTTGATCTTAATTTTCATTTTAAAAGAATAGTAATAAAATCGTGACAACATTGCTTTCTGACTTGACAGGCTCGAAAATTTTCCTACTTTTCTAGTCATTCCACTTGCATTTGTAGAGTTGGCGCGGTCGAAAACATTTTTTGGCCAGCATTTTCATTGTATTTTTTATTAAATTATCGAAAGTATTGCAGTGTTCTTTATTATTCTTATTGTCAGAAGAGGAAATCCTGTAAAGTTAAAGTGTTTTGGTTTATATAAGCCATGAGGTTTGACATTCGTCACTACGATACAAAAATTTTATGACCTCAGCCCCCCCCCAGACCCGAATCCTGGATTCGCCACTGCTGCTGAGGTATGCGATATAGCAAATAGAAAAAACACTACCTATGAAGACTTGACGAAAAATTTAAGAATTCTCTGGTGAAAATAAAAAATTAGCTTAAATTTTAAACGGTTAATCTTTAACTATGACCGCTTCATTGCATTATTAACCTTAACAGCCATCTTGCTTTTTGACATTGGCGAGTTGGCAACCATTGGCGATCTGAGGGGTATCAAACTGTAGATTTCAACCGAAAGGAATTTTAGATTTAGGGCTTTTTTCACATTCAGTAAAGATATGCTGTTTTTTATTGCGCGTTCTTTCGAAAGTAGTCATTGCTTTACTCATTCTATTGCCAAGAAATGATGAAAACCGACGAAATTGAGAATCAGAAAACAAAGTAACTAATTTTCACCTTTATGAAAACATTAACAGTTAGTCAAATTTTGCTCCTAGACACGAAATTACAAGTCCACAAAATTTCATTCTCTTTTAAATGGAGGAGAACGCGATCTAAGCGAGGTATCTCGCTTCAGATAATTTCTCTTAAAATTATTTGTGTTTTTTAAATTTTTGAATTTGTAGACGAAGTACAGGGTGAACACAAATTAGTTGCACAATTTCATAACTCAATAATTGCAATGTAACTGTTTAATGGTAGTTTAGGAATATTGTATTGATTTTTTTTATTATTTTTTTCTTACAAAAAGTTACAAAACTGTTTCTAATGAAACATTGCAGATACTATCTGGCTGCGCCCCACTGGATTTAAAATTAATGACAGAAATAGAAACTACTAGACAAATTAAGAAACTGAAGGCAACAAATTATCTTGAGAATCAAAGGAGTATTGATTATGAAATTAAGCTAAGATCATGGGAAAAAATTAAAATAAAGTGGGAATACTTTCAAAATATGACTGAAGATCATCATATTTTTACAGATGGTTCAAAAATAGGGAAGAGAGTCGGTGCTGCCTTTGTTCAATATGCGAACAAACAAGAAATAACAAAATCGCAGTATAGGTTGGCCGATCATAACACAGTTTACATGGCTGAAGTTTTTTCCGTACATAAAGCTATTGACTATATTCTAGACCACGAACCCTATGACGTTAAAATCGTGTCTCATTCAAAATCAGCATTAATGACAGTAGAATCCCTAGCTACAACAGAGAATTTAAATGGTAAATAAAGAAAAGGCTGAAAGATAGAGAGGACATTAAACTAATGTGGGTGAGGGCCCACAAAGAGGAAATGGGGAATGAACGAGCAGATGTGCTTGCTAAGGAAGCATCCAATAGAGATCTGATAGACGTACAGTTCACCTATTCAAAAGTACAAATAAGAAATATTAACAATAAAAAATTAACAGAAAATTGGCAGTGCAGATGGATGCAATCTAAAAATGGAAAATGGACAAGGTTAATTTACCCAGAAATTAATATGACTCGACTCAGTGCCGACTTCTATTGCAATCAGATTATAATAGGGCATGGGATATTTGGTGCTTTCCAAAATCGAGTGTTTAGTAAAGATTGTAAATGCCAATGTGGAGAAGACGAAACAATCAAACATGTCCTAATGGAATGTCCAGTTTGGGCTCAACAACGAGACAAACTACCTAAAAGTTGGTTAGTAAAAGAAATTCATGAACTTGTGCATTTACCAGGATTTAAGACTTATTCAGTTAATATAGTTAAATCTTTATTCGATTCTCGATCGGCGTATTGGACGGACTGATTGATGTGTGGCGTTTTTTAATTTTTGCTTAAATGGTCTGTGAAGGGTTCATTGTGTAATTGCTCTTGCATTTGACTAGTTTGCTGGCGCGTCTGTTGAGCAAATTCCGCTCCCGCCAAGTGCTGACCTGTGTTATCTATCATGCTGGGCGGGGCCGCTTCGTGCTACCCCATTAAGAGTTTTGGATGGCTCAGACTGAGAAGGGAACTCTAACTGCATATTGTATTGATTGTAGCTCGCCATCAATAGTCCCAAGTGTTTCAAGTTCACATCTGAGTGAGATGTAGTTCGAGGTTGTTCACCATTTTTTTCTGTGTTTTCGTAAGAAGGAAGACGCATAACAGCGAAATGCTGTCTGTGGTTTCATGAAACTCATTCCGCTGTGCAAGTTGAAACGAAATTTCTGTCGAGAATACCAGAAAAGTACCACCAAAAGTCGACACTACTTCCACTGTAGTTAATTTGGCAGTGGCGGCGAGTATGGGGGACGAGGGGGGCAGTCACCCCTACTTTTTTACGGAAAATTTTAAATTTTTATTTCATGCTAGCTGTCTAAAACTAGGAATTACAAAAAAGCAACAGCTTTCGAGAAAACTGGCTAATTTTTTAACTAAATTTTAAATTTTGTTGCCTACCCCCTATTCTCTCGGGTTTGTTAGATGTCTATAAATTTTTTGCCCCCTCACTTTTTACACCCAATCGCCGCCACTGTAGTTCGATGACGTGAACATGCTCAAGAAATGATTTACAGATGGGCATTTTCAGAGCAACGAAGGGAAGCCACATCGAACATTTGTGAAGAAGGTAAATTTTGTGTGTTTTCTTATCTTATAATCGTTTGCCTTATGTTTGTTTGGCCTTATAATTCCGTATAATAAGCCATTCTTTCTGACCAACTAATTTATTCCATCCTGTCGCACCCAAGGCACCTCATATATGGGGATGAGAAGTTGCCTGATAAGTAAGTGGGTATAATAATGATAGTGTTGCCTGGTTAACGGGGCCATCTACGATGACGGTTCGTACTACTGTTTAAGGGGTCGTCGTACATGCTGCTGTAATAGGGGCTATTATTGCGTGAATTTACCTACTAGAGTCTGAATTTACTACTCGCGGTAGCTGAGTCATTCAGTGCTTCCCGAGCACTAAGGCAGGATGGGCTTTCTTTTTATGGTAATTTCCTTTCTGTAATTTATTTTTCCCTTTAAAATATAATCAATAGAGTAATAAATGAACCCCTCAAAATTTTCATTTTTCCTTACTGTCTAATTAGATGGCACCATCTGTTTTTGGAATGTGTGGTCGTTTTGATTCAACTTGGATTACTTGAGATATTTATGGAAACTACTTAATTTTTGTATCGAATTGTAACGTTTATGTATGGCTTAAATTTAATTTAAAAGTTTCAAGATGTGATAATTCGATGCACGTACAGCGTGCGGGCAAACCAGTTAACGGCTTAAAAGAGGAAAGGAGTAGTTGAAAATAGTTTTATCTTACCCGCTCTTCCAAGCCTTCCAGTTCTGCGGCCGATACACCTCCTGTTGTTTCCATAGAAAATAAATGTTTTCCCTGAGTTTTACTTTTGTAATAAACATAATGTAATAAACAAAAGAAAACATCTTATTAAAAACGAGCACATTTTAATTTTAGGTATTGCATTAAAGCTATTTAGGGATGGAAGTTTGTATCGCAATGAATGTTGACATTCATTTAAAAAATGGCATGCAAAAAGGGGATACTTTACTTTGTTGAGCAATGTTTTGAGTTACAAACATCACAAACTCTTCGAAATAAGATTATTTTCTTTGAACATTAATAAGACAGTTTGAAGCGATGAAATATAAAAATACAATGTTAAATTGTGCTGCTATTATTTTAAACATATTAAAATCATAATGAGCTAACTTTAGACACCTAAATAACAAATATAATTCTGTTTTCATAGAAAATATGTATTTACTGATTTTGAGATTCAGATAAAGGTACTTTTACCATGTCAACTTACAGCTTCAGAAAAATGCAATATTTTTGAAGAAATAAGTTTTCTTCTCGTTAACTCTCATTAATTAGAAAAGTTTGCACCAAGATATACTAAAAATGTGATAAATTTGATCTTATTAGGACATATTATAATTTTTATAACTGGGATATTCCTTTATTTATCTTATTTACTTTATTACTTTATTTATCTTCCTCTATTTCTTATATATATTTGCGGCAAAATTCATGGTAAATGTTCCATGTTGTAGAAGAAAGCTTTAATTGTTTCCGAGATTATGATTTTTTGATAGACGTATCATTTCGTAGGATAAAATTTTTTTGATGTGAATTTTATATCAATTTAATGTTTGCCTTTTTTGAATTAAACTAGAGCAATTTAAAGAGTTTTCTTCAAAGTTTTATGAAAAAATTTCAAATTAGTATAAATTCTTTTGATTGAATTTTTCGACGAGAAAGCATGCAATATCTTCTGATTTCGTTTTTTAATAAAAATGTCTTGCTATAAGAATGCTTTAATTCTAAGCATCTTTTGAGAAATGTATATATATATATATATTTTGGAGTCACTTTCAATCCTCTCATTTTACACCCGTAAAAATAAATTTGCCTCACATTCATGTCAACATGCTTCTAAAAATAGTTTACCTGGTTTTCGTCTTGCATCCTGAAAAATAAAAAAGGAAATTAATTGTTGAAACATTTTCGTTTGAAATCTATTTTTCTTGCTTAAAATCTATTTTCTGACTTAAATCTAGAAGTGCATTATTCACTTTTCAAGGCCATAGTTAAATTAAGAGCATAGTTTATGTAATAATTTAAGTTAATATTTCTATTATCCGTACATAAATATAATAGTGCACATGAAGTACAAGTAATATAAAAAAATTTTTAAAGGCAATTCCTACTAAGGTGATTCAAGATATAATGAATAATGTACTGCGCATACTCAAAGATATGGCTGAAATATGGAGGTGCTTCGATGATCCCATGGGCCATCCATATATCCAAGAACCAAGTCTGTAATGTTAATAGTTTTCGAGATATAATGAAAAACGTACTGCATCATGCGTCATGCAAAATATGAAATGACAGACAAACAGACAGACAGACACACAAGAAAGCGAATTAATATTGCATTGTCATCTAGTTCTGAGCTATGTTTAAAGTTTCAATACTCCAGCTCATCGGGAATTTAGTTTAAAATCGATTGCAAAATTTGAACAAGATATATATAGGGAGAGTGTGAACTAATAGTAGGAATTGAATAATAGATGCTTAATTAATTCAAGGGTAGATATTATGGAGCGGTTTCTTTCATTTGAACTGTTTTTGGACTTTATAATCATCGAAAGCCAGTTGGACGTTGAAGTAAATGTAATAGAAGTTCCGAAAATCCCTAATTCTGACTTTTTTTTATTTTTTTGAATGGTAGACAAAAGGTTTTTATTCCAAAACATTATGCTTCTTTTATATATTTATAGGAATTTATCCACTTTTGCAATTAATTTTTGTTTGCTTTCTGATATAATTTTCAGGATAAAATCATTAACTTCCGAAATTCGCCACTAGACACGCTGCTATCAGTTTCTGATGTTGGAGCATAGAATCTTATCCGCAGCTATGCAGGGTGTCTGAGAATTGTTGGACGCATTTCAAAAATTAATAAAAAATAATGATGTTGCAACTACGTTTTCTTTTAACGAGAGCGCATTTTAAAAAGTTTTTTTTCTAAATGGGTGAAGCGCCGTTACGGTGGTCTAGGTGGATGTAAATTACTGAAAATCTCCCATTTTTGAGAGCCAATATATGAGAAAATTTTAAAGCTAGAAGAAAATAAAAGCATGTATTTGTTGGGAATTTTATGCCTTTTTAATTAATTAAATTAATTGTAATTCGAAAATTAATTATCATAGTATTCGTAACCATTATACTACTCTGTGTAAATATTGTATTAAAGAGATTGATAATTAAATTGCATATTAATACGAAACACTTGCTTTATGATTTTATCCCGACGTTTTCACGAAAAATCTACGGCGCGGACCCGAACTGCGCCTTTCTTATGTTTTATTTAGAGTGGCTTTTGATGCGCCATCTGTTGACAGTATATAGAACTACATTTCGCGTATGCGCAGTAAAACATTGTTTACTACAAATGCTCTAAAACTGTGACGTCTCGAAAGGGGTTAAAAAGGGAAAAACAATTAGTTATCACAAGATACCTTTATTTTTTGGGTTCAAAGTGATCTCAGTTATCTACAATACAGATTTAAGCCCTTGTTTGAATTTCACTTTGCACACGTTTTAGCAAGTAGTTGGTGCGCTAGCACAAGCAACAGTAATACGTCATCGAAAGTCCTGCAATATTAGCGGAAAGATCCATACACCTGCTGATTGGGTTATTTCTACAGGAAAAAGTATAATTTTGGCCATTTTGTGTCCGAAAAATAACATTTTTCAATAACATTCAGAAATAACATAACAAAAATGATATTTAACATTTCCATGTCTTGTGTAATCACAATTTCGCAAAATGCGAACAAACAAATGTGCATTTTAAGCGTTCTGTTCTTCGTATTGTTGTGTACAAGGCATCTTTCCGAAATAAAATGAGAGTGCTCTACAACTTTCTGATTGACCTTTTCCACATATCTTTCACCGTTTACGAGATAGGATCGCTAATTCCAAACTTGCCGATAGATGGCGTTGTAAGTTTTCTCATCGAGTAGCGCGTGGCCTTTTTACTATACCTAGACAAAAACTTTATAGCCTAAGCTGTCACCGTTTAGAAGTTAAGGGTGGTGTAACGGATATGAGTGGGAACCCTGTATATTGCATTATATAGTAGCCGCTATTACTGTCGCTAAATACTGAAACGGTTTTGTCCTGACTCAAAGAAGCAAAAATTTTGTTAATGTTAAAAAATGATAGATAAAAATATTTGGTTAGTTTACTAAATGATACAAAAAACTGCTCAACTTACTGATTTCAATATTTTATCCCTTATAAAATCCATGATACTTGAAAGCTGAAAAGGACGAAAGAAACGTTTGAGAATTACAGAAAATGTATGCATTCTTGACGGAAGAAATTTTAATCTTTATTTTAATTTATTTTTCATATTCAATGTCTAAGCAATTTTCCATATGAAATCTCGTTATTCACTTTTGATATGATGTATGTTGTATCTCTACTACAAAGAAATCATATGCTTCTGTAAGATGGTGCGAACTGAATTAAATTCTGTGCATGCACCGGTCTTTTCAGTTTGCTTTTCCTAATTTTTAATCCGGCTTATATTCATACGGATAACTGAATAGATTTTTGAATGAAGAAGTATTTTCTATTGTTTGTTTACTCTTCTTTATAGGGGAAACTAGGAATACTTGACCCTAGTTTGAATTTTTCTTATATTTCTTGAAATTTTGATAGTTAGAATAATTAAAACATATGTTTTTAAAAATGAGAAATGTGCTTATGCTAAATTTATATCTCATTTAATCATAAAGAAAATATATTACATGAAATCACCTAGGGTCAAACATCCCTAACCTTAAGGATACTCGACCCTACATGCAAAGAGCACTTAAATTCTTTCTATAATTTGAATGTACGTGAAATACGGATATTAGGTTACAATTACTGAATTGAGAGAGTCTTAATTATCGGAAATATTGATAAAATTAATATCAAAAATAAAATAATATTACATTTATAAAACGCAATTGTAATTAATAAAACTCAACTTAATAAATTAAATTAAATTAGTTAAAAATTAAATAAACAAACGAATAAAATATTAAATTAATTAAATGATAAAAATTATAGCAATGCCACTAACGCATTGAAGAATTGCCGATTTGGGGAAAATTAGAATAAAACAAAATAGCACCAAAATGAAAAAAAATATTCAAATAATGTTGTACAAAAGAAGATAGTAAAAAAGATAAATAGTCTTACTTGGTTCTTCTAAAAATATGATGGCAACAATAGCAATAGAAAAATATTTTCTACTAGAAAATTTTAACCATCAAAGAGACGAATTCAACCGAAATGGTGAAACGTTAAAAGAAACCAAATTTTGATAAATAGTTCAAGCAAAAGATTTTTATTAAAATAAAAAATGAATGAAAATCATTTTTCGCAAGAGAAGATAAAAATAAATTAAAATTTTTTGAAATTGTTACTAAAATTACATTAAAAAGAATTTATTTTTATTAAATAATTACAACATAACAATTTTTAAATAATTATTCTCTATATTTGAGTTGCCATATTGGCTACAAACTCCAACGCACCAGAAAATTGATCCCAACAACACAATGTGCTTCGGTCGGCTACGACATCAAGCTGCAATAGCTTTTTGATAAGGTCAAATATCCCTAACTTGACCTTTTCTAAATAATCTAAAAATTAAGCCACTTAGAATTAAGACACTGCATAACATCGCATTTCGAATTTTAGTATGTTTAAAACTCTGAAATATTTTAATTCATCCTATCTCCAATAAAAAAATTCCATTCCACAGTGGAATTAAAAAAACGAAAATTTACTCTTGAACCGCCAAAATATATTTACCTACACAGCATTACAACGACTTTTCAGATTCGAATGGAAATTTCCACCAATAGACAATATGACCAAAAGTCAAATAAAAATGACAGACAAAATTAACAATTACCTCACAATCTAAGAAAATCACGTAGGTCAAGTATCCCTAGTTTCCTCTACTATTTGTTCCATAAATATTGCTACAGAAAGTAAACTGGTCATACGATTTATTGATTGATGGTCTGTCTTCTTTTGGAACAAGAGCCAAGACTAACCAAGCCGTGTAAATTGTTTGTTTATTTGTTATATTTATTTGAAAAACGTGAATCCAGTGTATGAACATCATAATTTCTTACAGCAGGCTTATAATATTAGATAAAGTTATATGGATTAAAGCATGATATATCCCTGAAATTTCCATCCATTTAGACGTTTTGAATATTACTCCAATAATTAATTTAAAAAATTAAAAAAACAACATTTTCATACAGATTATATCCAATCTGTGTGCTGCTTGATACTAAACACATTAAATGTAGAATTTTCAGACAACACACACTTGTTTTAGACGAATCTATGAATAGACGCAACTCAGATAAATCACATTCTATGTCAAAGCACTTCTTTAGCCCTTGAACATCATTACAGAAAACGAGATTTCCCTCTTTGGAGAAAAACTGTGTGAATTCCTTTCTCTCGGTGCCTCCTGTGCTAGAATAATGAAGTTCAAGGTGTCAGCAGATTTTTATTTTTCAGTCTTGATCCTAGCAATTCAGCTCCATCTTTAGAAAGGCCTAAATTTCTAACTAGATCGTTAAGCTCTCTCTGAGAAAATGGTTGGGTCCCTCATCAACAGAAAAATCTGAGCTATATTCGTCCTGGTGAGGTAACGTGTCTCCATCCTCAGAATCACTTCGGATATCATCCAAACTTGAAGGTGGGTGTCACTCTTAGAAATATGAAATTAATATATAAAATCATTATTGGCTATGGTTTTTTGACTGAAGAATATGACACCAGATTTCAGGTTCAAAAGAGAAATACTTTTACGCTTAGTTAAACTAAAAACATGAGTTTTGCAAGAAAACCTGACGTGATGGAATTTTTTAAATATTTTTCCTGGTTTCAGTGAGTAAAAATCTATAAGAAATAGTCAAAAAATCCTATGCAGTTTTAGCTATCGACAGTATAGCTATCGATCGAAGAGCGACTCTTCTTTCTCTCTCTTTTCGGAGATTTAAGCAAACTTTACTCTCGTAATGTAGTTAGGTAGGACAGACATATTTTTAGTAAGAATATGAGGTTTTGGCTACCAGCATAATACTTCGCACAGTTTTGAAGCATGTATTTTGGTACAAAGTTTTGTCCAGACCCCATCAGTTGGATTGATTGTTTCAAGATGGCGGCCAAAAATGGCTGCACGTGCAAGAAAAATGAAAATCTCTGTTACTGGGTATCTATGTTGCTAATAATTTTGCATAAAAGTTAAGGATAATCGAATTCGACAAAAAAAGAAATTTAAACACATTTTATCTGAATATAAATAGTTAAGTATTGTCAGCACACGTTGCATCGCAAATACATAGGGACATACACGGGAGATTGTGCTTGTGGCATTTACAAGATGACGAATATTTTTTTGCACTTTTGGGTAGAAAATGAGCTCCTGACATTTGTCGGATGGTTCTGGAAGATTTGTCCATAAGGGCATATAATTGAAATTTCTACTTTTTTCCATCCACAATCTTCTGTGCTGGCGTGTATTATATTGATCATTAGACGTTGGCACCAGATCTTAGCCTGTAAGGAAGCACGTTATATATGCTGTCTCGATGCTGCAGATGTAGGTGGAACATTTTCAACTGCACAGTTGTGTCTTGTAAACAGAATATTTCTGCATTCATCGATGTCTTCAACTGTACAAGTTTTGTTGTACATATGTGTAGTAAATCGTTTAAGTATGCTATATTCATTATCCAATATATCACACAAACTTCTTGATAACCGAATTAAAACTGATGTTACCTCATCATATATATTCCATTTTTTCCATGCTGCCAGCTTTCCTATTCCGGAAAATGCTGATTCTGTATCACACCCCGTGTATTAGTGAAAAAAGGGTGAAGCGTCACACTTTTCTTTTGACAGTGAATTAGCTAAGCGATGAATGGCATTAAACTGCCAATTCTTGCCTGTTCCAAATTCTAACCACAATTCCTCCAGTTCCATTGCATTGAGTTGCCGAAATGCAAATAGAGAAATCACGTACATATCTGAGTCAACTGTCACAATCGTTACTTTTCGATGACCCCTTACAATTGCATGTTTAGCGAGCAATATTAATCTAGCTTCAGCTTCTTCATGCGACTATGGTGAAATGCCTTCTATATTCAATCGAAGCTGAGACGGCGCGTTTCGAAATATCTTCATCAGTGCAAATCACTAATTTATCAGAGGTAACCTTCATTTCTTGTATAGTCTCAGCAAGGTAACGGAACAATTGAGACTTACTTGCATCTACCATTAAAAAGTTTGAAAATATCTTCGGAATCGTTGTGCTTGCTTTAAGAATAATTGTCTTCCAAATATCACGAGACTTTCGTGTGTCTGATTTTAAACTGCCGTCAATACACTTGTCAAACGCAATATCGACACGCGTACTATCTTCAAGACAATGTAGCAGATGTGGGATAAAAATGTTTTCTGCATATTATCCGTATGTTTTTGCAGTATATGTTGGTAATATGCGTATCAGTGCTGCACAGTCGATGGCAATTACGGTAACGCTCGGTTTCTGATAATTTTCACTGACCTGGCAGTTGTTTGTACCAGTGATACTGCTTTCTGTTATTTTCATAATGGCAAATTTTTGAGAAGGCTTTCTAAGATATCCAAATTCCGAAATGGACGGTGGATATTTAAGGTTCTCATGAGGAAAAAAGCTATCCACGCGGTGTTTGACATGCAACATATAACTTACAAAATAAATTTGCATCCTGTTTCAAATTTACAATTACAAAATTACAATTTTGTTATTAATTTATTTGTCATATTTTATTAATTATAGATTTCAAGTATAATAATTACAATGACAAAAATATAAAAAATAAATAAAAACAGCAATTTTCATTTTTACTTGCTTGCCTAGCCATTTTGAAACTAGGAGTCTAATTTAAGGGGTCTGGTCAGAATTTCGAACCTAAATTCATTCACACATGACATACCAAGTTTCATGCTGGTAGATAACCAGTATTAAACCTAATATTTTCGAGTTAATCTACCTCATTAAGGCCTTCTTCAGTCGCTGTGACCCTTGTTTCGAGAAAATTGTACCTCCAAGCCTCTTTGACTTGATCTTTCGTAGCCGTCGGTTTGCTTTTATCCTCCACGTGATTAGATTTCGGATGTGATCTGATG
>BGPR01031914.1:0-17776 GCA_013235015.1 Araneus ventricosus | reverse complement strand
ATTTATTTTTCTACTATCGACGACTTTTCTGTGACTAACACTCAACAATAATTTTATACCAACATTCTGTAATGCACAAATAGTTTTGTATGATCGTTTCAGAAAAGTTGTCAACATAATTAATTTAAATTCACAAATTCATTCTTAACGAACAAATTAGAGAACGTAAGGATTCTTTGTTATGCAATAAAAGATAATCTGGAATTCAGAACAAAATGGTTTCCTTTGCAATTCTTCTGTTCCGTTCATCCTCATAGAAATATGTATTAGTAAATATTTATTTATACGCGTTTGAGACGTACTTTTCCGTTCCTCATGCTGAGTTCAAAAGCAGATAATTCATGTTTATGTATATAGTTTCTTAAACTACCTCGGATTAAGATTTCTGAGATTTGATTAAACGCAATAAAGATCCAATAATTCTCTTGAAACCAAATTTTTAAGACTCTAAAGATATTAGATCAAAATAGCTAACCGCTTAGAGAGTTAAAGTATTTTCGAATGTCATACAGAGCTATTTGACAATATAATAACTGTGACAAATGACGGGACACATTTCTGAAAGAATAAGTGACCCATTTTAAATAGATTTCAAGGTCCCCCATTTCGTCGTGGTGATGTTATCTTCCAGGAATATCGAGTTATTCTTTATCTCAGAATGCATGTATGATCCACCAAGAAAGAATCCTATTCAAAAGCTTTGGAAATGTGATTTAATGAATAAATGTAATAATTTATACTTATTAATAGGGTACGTTTGTTCACAATTTGATTGTAAAAACAATCTTAACTTTAAAGACTACTTTATGCAAAGAGACTAAATATTACCAGAAAAATGGCAAATGATTGAAATGAAACTTAGTTCACCATATCATGCTTCGTAGTTAGACCATGCTGCGATGCACTCTGATTTATCTTTTCAGTATTAATTAAATGTTACGACTGTGTCGTAACCGCAAGTCTCAAGATTTGAGATCATACAATATTTGGATTCTCAGTGAATTAAAATGCATTCTTCGAGAATTTCTGAGGCAGACTGTGAGAAGTAGATCAAGCACCGAAGTATTAAACATTTTAATCTATGAGCTTCCTTGAAAGTGTTTACGACAGCGGTTCTCATCTTTCCAGCATTTGACATTTTTCTTTGCATGTTTATCACGCATCGCCCTTTTAATGATTTTTATTCGATTCCGACTGTATTTTTATAAATTTTTAAACTCTAAACAGTTAATACCGATTCTCAGTCTTCATAGCTTATGTATTAATAAAGTTAATCCTTTCTTTAGTTTGTTTCAGTATGCTCAAATGAAAGTTGAATCATAAAAATAAATATTAAACATGTGTTTACGAAAGTGAGAGTATGACTAATGTTTTTTCTTCAGAATTAAGATTTTCAAGCATGTAAGCAAGAATTTTTGCGTTGCATTTAACATTTTATGTTTTTTTCGGGTATTGTCTCGCCTTCGAGATGAAAGACCGCGGATTTTAGGCCCGATTCCCTGATGATCTGAGGTGAATGTAAATTTAATACAAACTTTGAGAAAGCATTGTCACATTGAACTGGCGTGGAGTTTCGTAAGTTTGATGTCGCTCAGATTTTGAAAGTCGTCTGATTATAGCTCAAAATTATGCTGTCGCCTCAAAATGTCTTCATACCAAAATCTTAATCCAGCAAATGAAGTCAAGTCCAAACGGTTTATCTAATATCTGATCAGATTGCATTTGAAGCAATATTCAAAAATAATAATTTCTTAAGACTTTAAGAGAACACCTGTCTTATATATATGTATTTTAAAAACAGTATTTCAGTTATAACAATTTAAATTGCAAGCATATCGTTTCTTGGGACTATTTAATTACTTAATTTCATGTCCATTATAAACTTGGTTTTTAGCAGACAGATTACACAACGAATTTTACTTATAGAAGACATATTAAATAAATTTTAGATTCAGTAAACAAATTATAAACCTGAATTTAATTTTTAGAGCATTTCATTATTTTCTTTCTCAGTAGTAGAAGATTTCTTTCGCCTTCTATTTCAAAATAATGTAATTTTTTCTCTAAAACATATTGTGAAACCACTCTTGTCAAGTATTTTTTATATTACGAGTATTCGTATGTACTGAATATAATGCAAGAAATATTAACAACTAACCATTAAACTACTGTCTTATAAAATGGAAAAAGATTGAATATCTCAAAAGTTAGGAACAACATAACATATTTAATCACGATCAATATCAACCAGTAAAATGTATATTAAAATCAATTACATTGTTTGGGTGTCTTTAAAATTGTATTTGCCTGCTGTTTGTTTCACATTAAAAATAATAAAAATCTGAACAAATAACATTTCTTTATATGATTCTGAGCAAAATGATGCAATCAACAGTTTTAAAAATCTACTGAGATGCAGATAGATGTCTGAGACAAAAAAAAGAAGATCTTTGAACAGAGGAACCGATAGGTAGCCGGGTATAATATATCAGAATGAAAAATGAAGCGTCTCTTGCATAAAACCTTTGTTTTGAAAGAATGCTGCAAATTGATATTTCGGATATTATACGGAAATCATTATTCAGATTTTTTGATCATTAGTCAAATCAAGTTCAACAAAGCTTGTGTGTGTGTGTGTGTGTGAAGTTTTTATATCCGTTATTGATCTCCATTATCCAAATAAGCGAATGATGATTTTGTTTGAAGAATATTTTTCAACGAATATTGACAGTGCTAGATGATCATATTTGGGAGAATGGAGGATTAAATTATGTCGGAGAAATCCTTTCATAGTATCCATTGACCTGCCATTTGGAGTTTTGTTTATTTATTTATTTGGCTTAATGACAGATGGTCCAGGTTTTGTCACATTTCTCCAAACACTTTTGTTTTTGATTACGAATTCCGCAATAAGAAAATAAATATCTTAGTTTCATAATTTGTTATAATCGTCAAATTTTAAATCATGTTTTTCAGAAGAATAACTATAAAATTTTAAATATGTTTGATAAAGGAGCGGCTCCTAAAATATCCTTAGGACGCGGTGGCCTAGTGGTAAGTTCTTGACTTCGTGACGAAAGGTTCCAGGTACGAAACACTATTCCATCTGAAGTTTATCGTATATATGGGCCTGGTGTACTTTAAATCTGGCTTCTTCAGTCCAATGACGTCGGTGGTGTGGAAGTTTGGATATTGACAGCCAGTTCAGTTGTCATCTAAACCACGGATCAAAATTACGAGATTCTTCTGAAAATAGTCTTCAACTTGCTTCAAAGCAGGACGTTAATATAACTAAACAAAATTAAACCTGAAATTTCATTGTAGCTAAAAATTATAGCTGTAAAGTAGATCTGTCGTTTTGATATAAAATTTTCACAAGGGAAGTGTTATATGTTTTAAAATACAATTAACCCCTTAACTGTTTTGCCCGAGTTCCAATGTGAATCGAACTACGGAATTTTTAAATTTTCAGTCCGAAATTAAGTCATTCATAGATGTTATAATTCAGTACATAAACGATGAGTAATCCATTATCATCTGAAGTGTTGACGGATTAATACGACAGTATCTGCCCCAAACACAAAACGTTATCTAATTAGATAGAAGAGAAATTAAAACAGTTAAGAGGTTAATCTAATGCTCAAAGTCAAAAGAGAAAGGATACCATTGCGTTAAATATATATGAACTCCGTGTTCCTTTGATTTTGTCAACCTTTGAATTTTTTACTGCTCTTTTCGCTTTCGAATTTTCCGAATTTCTGAAATGATTAGAGATACAACAAAGCTTGATGCCGATATTAGACTTAAGTCTTTTACAGAATTTAAAGCCTTCATTGGTGAGGGATTACTTATACTTTAGGATTTCAATGTAACTTTTGAATTCGCTTCTGAAATAAGTATTCGTAATAAGTTTTACACATGTCTAAGCAATACATTTTGAAAATCATAGCTAGAAAGAATACAGTGAGCAATAAAAAAATAGAAAGAATGTAGCTTATAGGCTGTGAACAAAACAACTGCTACACAGACATGATCTTCAGATTTTTATTTTCATTAACTAAGTGGAAAATGAACAAGCAAATTATAGTTGTTTCCAAAATATAATGCAAGAAAGTCCTTTCCACTAAAGTCCTTTCATCTCCCCATTAACGACGACAATTATTGCCACAAACTTTGTGTCTAGGTATAGTAAAATGACCATGAGCTACACGGTGAGATCAGTTAAAGGGCCACCTGACGGCAAACAACTGAGTTAGCGTTACTTTTTCGAAAACGGTACAAGATATGGGGAAAAAGTCAATTACAAAATTGTAGAGCATCTTTGCTTTAGTACGAAAAGATATCTTGTGTACATTAATACGAAGAACAAAACACATAAAATGCACATTTGTTTGTTCGTAGTTTCCAAAATTGTGATGTCGCAAGAGACATGGACAAAAGGAGAAAAGTTTATTTTTGGGGTAAAAAATTATACCATTATACTTTTTCCTGTGGGAATAACTCAAACAGCAGATGTTTGGACCCTCCCACCAACATTGCAGGACTTTCGATGACGTATTATAGTAGCTGTGCTAACGGACCAACTGATATGATAAAATGCGTGCAAAGTGAAGTTCAAACAAGAGCCCGACTTTTTGTTGTAGATGATGGAGAGAAGTTTGAACACAAAAAATAAAGTTATCTTGTGATAAGTAGTTGTTTCATTCTATTTTTAACCCGTTTTTAGAAGTCACAGTTTCGGAAATTAAGAACAAACAAATGTGCCTTTTAAGCGTTCTGTTCTTCGTATTAATGTGCACAAGGTGTTTATTTAGTACTAAATTGAAGACACTCTACAATTTTGTAATTGATCTTTTTCCCTTACCTTGTACCGTTTTCGAGATAGGAACGCTAACTCCGTTATTTGCCGCCAGGTGGAGCTGTAATTGATCTTAACGTGTCACATGGTCACTTTACTATACGCAGACACCCTGTTTTTGTAGCAATAGTTGTCGCCGTTCTCAAATTAATGTGGGGTAGAAGGACTTTTGTGGACACCTGTATATTTCTGAGAATAAATCTCGTATTCTTTGCCTAAAAGCCATTGCTAATTATTTCAACATTTTCAACCTTATTGCCACAGTGAATATTTTATATCACCTTAGATTTCTTCATTAAGATCCAATTGTATGACCCGAAGAAACTCCGTCCATACTATCGCTAACTGATCAAAACAAATTTGTTCACGTCTGATAGTTATTGTTACGTGGTAAATTTAATTTATAAATGGTGCTTATCATCCCCTTTTGTTATAAAAATTTCATTAACTAATACTGATATCATCATTACACCATCTGTTCAATTTAGATGCTGAGAATGTCCTTACTAATTGAATCATTAGGAAGTACATTTCCAGTCTGAAATTCTGAATTCGAGATAATCAAGTTTAAATTTGGACAGTTGCTGTTCTTCTACACTCATTTAAATTTAAAATCTGCCTGACAGCAATAAAGGGAGACGGTATACAAAGTCTCTTACATTCAATGTTTATATCGAAATTTTATCAAGCCGATTAATAAAAAAGACGAATTTGGACTTGGAATTTTCTTCTTCTCACTGATTATATTATTATATAAAGTTTCACTGCTAAAGTTGTACTTTTAAAAAAGAAATTTTAAAAGTTAGTCTAGGGGACCGTTTTTGATTTTAAATGGTTTAATCTGTATTCATCAAAAGTGAAATTAGAACACAATGAAGGAATTCGAATTGGAATGTGAAATGCATTGCACTGGCAGATATAAGAGATATATTCAATTTATAGAAAGAATGAACAAAATTATTCAAAAGAAATAGTTTATTCAATAAGAAAACTGGCTAACAAGTACACCTTTATACGTCTATAAACTGTGAAACAAAGTATTGATGAGGAAGTTAATGTTCATTTGATTTACTCTTTGTAAAGCCACGTGGATTGCGACTCTCATGATATCTAGCATACCATCCTGTGAATGCCTGTTCACTGGATGTTTCATGAGAATCCGCATGTTCTACATAGGAGAGAGAGGCTGCCGGCCAGGACAGTATCTCATTTTTGCTCAGGCTTTGGAGAACTCACCATGCTATGTTAGATTGGGTAGAATGTGTGGGTGTCCTACTTTTGTGGCTGAACCATAGGCATAAAAAGCAATGTAATGATTTTCTGCCAAACTATTAGTGATATGTTCCATACGGCTGTTTAAGACCGTGATACTCTCTTTGAACCAGTGTGAAGCTCACTGCTATGGGCTGAAACGAGTCGTTCAGAAGAAAGCCACCACACTATCATAAACATAATTCCTCTGTAAATAAAAGTGGTTCTCGCTAGTAAATAATATCCGGCGAGAGTCGTTGGAGCATTTGCCGTAACCATAACATCATGGCAGGCAAACAAGCCTTTGTCCGTCGTCTGATGAAACCAAAGCGGCACACTGCCATCCACCAAGATGTATTTCATGCAACCTATTAGTTTGGTTGGACACAATAGCAACCTGTAGTTTCCGCAGATAGTTCAGAATTCCAGTTCAGTGGCTAACGCTTTCTTTGAGCAGTTTGGAGAATCTACCTGTTTGACCTCTTTGTCGTGATAATGTGCAATAATTCACTCATTACCGTTCAGGTTTGTCAATGGTCCTGCTTACATCATACCCCACATCGATTGATGGTATTCTTGTTGACTCCATCACGCGTGTCAATAACGCACATTGACATATGGAGTTAGAGCAGCTCCAGGAAACGCTCTGGTTCACTAATTTTATAGAGTCACATTTTCCCCTTAAGATGAGAGATGATTGTTTGCGTTGATAATCCGAACTTGAATATCATTTGACAATATGGCTAAGAGCATCTCTTCATAGTGTTACGACTTCATTTTGATGAGTGAATGAAATAGACCTGAGTGGTCTCTATTGATTGGTTAAGAAAGTCTGAATATCATGCTACAAATTTAGAAAATTTATCTGAATAATATAAAATTAGAATAAATCTTATCTCAAAACCGCCATCATTCAGATAGGACAGAGTAAAAAATCGTTGCAGTTACTAATTTTAAAATCCCTGAAGATAAGTTTTGTTGGTTTACAATCTCACATTTGAAGCATTTAACTTACAGAAAATAATTAAAAATAACCACCACATAACATCTTTATGTAATTTTAAAAAAAGAAACGTTCAAAACCAAACATTAAAATAAAATAGAAAGGAGACATGAATTTTTTAAGCTTCTTCATGTACTTCAAAATAGAAAAATTCGTCTTAAATATTGAAATTGAAATTAATATTTCGTTCGGATGAAGATGTTTTTGGATCATTCTCACGAAAAGGTGCTTTTTACAGTCCAGGGGTGATAAAAATTAGAAAGTGCAAAAAATGTCCTACTATTTCTATTCATATGTATAATTTAAGTTTTAAGAATGCCATTAAATAAATTTCTACTAAAATAGTTTTAGTATTTAACTCTCATTTTTCAATGAATATAAGACAAAAGTCCCCTCCGTGGACGCCCCTACATCTGAAACACAAGATAATTATTATTGATATTCAAACAATTAAATTTTTTTCACTTTTTTACTTCAATATTAACTAATTTAAAGTCTCTAGCTAAGGTCTAACTTAATATTTTTTAAAATATATAATTTTTAAATAATTTACTTTTAAACTTTGTTCCTGGAAAATTTAATTTCCCTACATGGACAAAGAAAATAACTATAAAAAATATCATAAATAACAGCTCATGTCAAATCATCATGAAAGAATTTATAATAGAGGCAGACAATTTGTTCTTTAAGCAAAAATTTTGTTCTATTGCGAATTTGTTGAATATATTCCAATTTCATAGTTCCATTTAGAGTTTGGTAAAGTTCTCAGCGTAGACTCCGTGGCCATCATAAATAAGTTAAGAAAAATCTAATATATAATAAAAATCCAAAATTTTGATAGGTTTAGTATCGAACAGAATAAAAATAAGTGTATCACTTTAGCCACGTAAAAACCAAAGCACTTAAAAATTCCAAAATTAGTTTCTGTCTCCTCCTTGGACACAGCATCTCCACAAAGAGATGGCATTGCCAATGAAAGAGACAAAATCTCAAAAATCATGACACAGTTAGATAAATTAAAATAATATCAATTACAAGTTCCTTGGTAGATATTTTTTATGAAATTTAGTTATTTAACTTTGTATTTTTTCAAAATATTAAAATTGAAGTTATATTCACGAAAAGAATTAAGGTAAACAATTCATACAGAATATTTATAATATTAAAGCTTCAATAATGTATAAAATATTTTAATAACTAAATTTATTTTTTAAAAAAATGGGAATATCAAAAAATAAAAAGACAAAGCAGTAAGATGCTTAAATTCAGAAGAGAAGAGAGTAGAAAACACTTAATTACGAGACTTATTAAATTGTTTATCAATAAATAATTTATTACTTTCCTGCAAAATGTTGACTTTCATTTATTTGAAATTTTTTGTAAATATTATTTGCCATTATTAAAAAAGTGTTATTTATTTTAAAATGTTAAGTTTTCTTGCGCTGGTTTTTAATAACTAATTTTATTATTTAATTAAAAGAAATAAACCTGTACCAAATCTGCCCAATAATTAGTCAATTATGCTTTCGTTTAAATTATAAAAGTTCCGTTGACTATCCTTCGTAGACCGGTCAACAATTTTTAAACAAAAAAACAGTGAAAAATGAAATAAGAAAGAACCACTAATATAAGGTTATTTATTATGCTCAAATGGAAACATCCATGCATTTTTTAAGAATTTTCATATACCTTTGTAAAAAAATTTTTTTTAGCTATGTGTACCTTTTTCATGAGAATGACCCTTTTATATTTTTTCCGCGCAATGTAGTACTCTCCGAAGATTGAAGCAACAGAAATTTCAACTTTGAAGCGTTTTCTCAACATCACGAGTTCACTTTTCTTTTCTGGATAACTTAGAATCTCATACATATCCATATGTACATAGTTTTATACATGCTGCGTCAGAACCCCCCAGTGGAGTGATGATGACAGTCCAAAACGACTCTTTAGGGAGCTATTTGAGGACACTTTTGGAACGTTAGATGCGCATAATGATATTTGTATAAACAGACGCCTTAAAGCTTTGAATCTATGGGGTGTATTCCGGTAAAGACTGAAACTTGGCACTGTTCGATAATATTGTACTACGATGGAGAAGGGAAAACGAGAATGAAATATAAAGATACATATTCTCGTAAAACAGATTCAGCTCCGCGAGTTGCCGATTTTTTCATTATGTAACAGTTGCTTTAAAAATATAAAATAGTTTAGTGAAAGATTATACTAAAAATATTAGCAAACAGATTTTGGAGAAACTTGAGAAATCTTTTTTTTATTAAGGCACTGAATAGAGATTATTAAATTCAAACAATCTACTATTATAATCATAAAAATGCATCTAAAATCTACGGGCAATTATATAATATGTAATATCTTAAAGACAACATTTTTAACGACCTCCTGAACGAAATAATATAAAGATGGGAACGCAAGTTTTATTTTATCCTTTCGTCGGACGCATCTAATCTGTGAGATGACGCACCCATATTTTTTGTTCCTAAATGCTAGTTTCAACGGGAAAGGGTGTGGAACAACTAGCGCCCGATTACGTTTCTATTTTTTATTTCCCAAACGTTTCTCAATATTTCTTTTTATATGCCTTCGAAAGTTCGTATACCTGTGTCACAGCCCCTAATTCAATGATATTGATCGTTATTTCCAATATATTGTTTCAAAATTGTCGAATAATTGCAGACGCTCTACGAAAACAGTTGTCATTGCTAAGGAATCTTACCGAAAAACAAACATCAACTCCCTCCTGAATTCCTGGACATTTTGGTAATTAAAATTGTAAAGAAATACAAAAAAGTTATTTAGAAATGCAAATATAGATTTGTATGACCGAATATTTCAGTTCGATAAGCTTTTGCTTAAGCCTAAGCAAAAATTTAACTTTTAATCTCATAGATGATTTGGGGGCGCCCGAACGTATTAGCGTTTATATTATGTCCAACAGAAGGTTAAAACAAGCGCATTTACTAAAAATATAAACAATTTTTCTAATTTCGACTTTCTGTTATATTTACAAATCAGAAAGCCTCTTACAAACATTCTTACAAATGACAGATTAATTTCAAAATTCAATACATATCTACATACAACGGCATATTGCGCGCTACTTAAACATTGTTTACATTTATTTTTAAATTTGTTTTAATTCCTAATTTAACTTTATTTGATTATCTTTATGATCTAAAATTTTGATGTAATAACGGCAAATAAAATTTCATCTACCGCTCTTGTTGCATTTTTGACGTCTTCGTAACACATACTTTGATTGATAAACAGACAACTTAGTCCAAGATACGTTCCAAATCTATAAATCTACTTTCTTTTGCTTTCCAAATATCGTGTCCACATGCTTAAAATCCACCCTTTAATTGATTTGGTCCAAAATTTATTCTATAAATTTGGTGTTAAGACCATATTCTTTATTGAATCCATTTAACTTGCTGAATATATGATTTAACATGTTCACATACACAAGGGCAGTCAGAAAGATTCGGTTTCAAAATAAAATAAATATTTCAGATTTGAAGTGAAGGCTTCGTACCAATTTTCATATCCTCAGCTGGTTCCACTATTCAGCTATCGTGCTAACATGAATGCAGCCAAATACACAAACATCCATACGTAATACCAAAAATGGTACTTTCGTACTGTGGGAGTTCCAAAAGGTGGAGATTCATCAAGAATAAGGTTGTTGAATCTTTTGTTTTTAAAATACTTTTTATTATACTTCGTATGCGAGAAAAAAAATACGATCAACAACCTTATAAGCAAATATATTACGATTTTGGTAGACAGGAAATAAAAGAAAGACCAACCCACCTGAAAATATAAACTGATCTGTGTATATTTAAAATAGTTTCTGCTGGCAGATATAGCATAAAATTTATTATTCTTTATCTGCAATTTTTTGACATTCGATTTACATTAGTAAAAAAGTATATTTCATGCTATTAAACTGTATTTAATTCTATATTATATTATATCCGTACTCTAAATTCATTTTTCTGCAACTCAAAATACTTCGCTCTATTTCAAATAAGCTAATAAGATATTGGAGGAGCTATTACTATTCGAAACAGATGCATTCAAAAATAATAGAATTATTGTGATTTAAAATTTAACCGGTTAAGGACAAAACCCGAGTTAACTCATTCTATAACTATTCGTTAACTATTCAAAATAATTCGTTCCTTAAGCGTTTAATAAAAACAGTTTTTAAAATCGCACTTTTATTAATGTGCTAAAAAGTAGATTTAATTGATAATTCATTATTTTCAATATTAAGGAAACTTGGAATAAATTTTTTTCTAATTCACTTTCAGCTTGCGCACCCGTATGGACTAAAAAATTAATTAAATTAATTGAATATATGTTAATTATATTCTGAAAATACTGAAATAATATATTGTCATCGACAACACAAATTGTACAAAATTTCAAACTGTAGCATATAAGGAAGGTAGTGAAAACCTATTACAAAGTTCCAAAATTAACATTTTATAATTTCTTAAAGATTTACAGCAGCCCCCCCCCCAACTAACCTTCCAGAATCAAGTTCAGTGAATTCGGTCACTTTTGCTTTACTAGCTTAGGATAGAATGATAGATACACTACGCTGTTATTGCGTAACATACAGAAGAAGACACTTGGCAAACCAAAAGCTAATATAAACTGGAAAGGACCGCATATGGAAGCTCCACAAATAAGACATTTAAGTTTAATGCATCTTTAAATATTCTTAGAGTCTTTTAATTCACTGTTTGTGATGCAATTGAGTGTATATTTCAAGATATAGTTCAGAATATCTTTATCTGAATTAATAAAAGGTGGTATCTTTAAATAGAACAAGACAGGAGAAATGATACTAAATTTCAAATGAACAAGTAGTATTTGAATATGACTGAAATCTTCGTGGTATTCACTTTAACAAGAGTTTTATCTGTTTAAAGAATAATTTTCTGAAGCAAATGTAAAAAACATTAACTTAATAAATTATTTCAGTAAAATGGCGCTTTTATATATGAGGAAACATTAAAAACCTTTGAGATTTGATTGACTGTACTAACCACATAAGTAGAAATGAGTGGATATATTGTTATACTAGCTTATATACCCGAAGTTGCTCTGGGTAGAAATATTTTCAAGTCTAAGTACTTAAAAAACCTTAAACTTAATTACATAACGTAATTTGCGTAAGCGGAGCCATGGATATAGTTAACCCAATGGGTGAGTCAGTGGACGTGGACCATGGTCATGGCCCAAGACATAGTATTTTTCGATTCCTTATTGTATTTGACTTTAAAAAGTGACACAAACATATAACGTTTTGTCGCAGCGTGGGTAAGTGGCACATATGTTTTTTCTTTTACCCCAGTCGCCATTTGTTTAGGAAGCGCAAATGGCCCTCGGGGCCTGATATTATTTTTACACCCCTAATCATATTTCACTTCAAAAATTGGCATAAATCCAGCAACGTTTTGTATCCATGGTGCCCCTAAAACTGGCATCTGCGGCATCTATACATCATTTACTCCCCGGTCGCTACGGCTCTGCACACGGACGAGAATAATTCAAAAATTTGTGAAATCTAACTACTAATCTGATCTAACTGTCTAATGTGATTCCCGATCGTTATCCTATCCCAAGAATAGATGACTCCACCATATATTAAAACAAAAGAAAATATTTTCAGGAATTGACCTATTTAATGCTTGCTTTCAGATTCCAATTGCTGAAGAAGATAAACAAAAAACAGAAATAATAACTCCATTTGGGTTGTAAGAATTCAACGTAATGAGCTTCTGGTTAAGGAACGCCCCATCTAAGTTTCAAAGATTCATTAATGAAGTGTTTTTCGGATTGTACTTGGTTTTCACATATTTAGATGGCATTTTAGTAGCTTCTTTCAACGGACGATGAACATTCAGAGCATCTAAAAATAGTTTTCTCTCGATTATGGCTATATGATATTCGTATAAATCTTGGAAATTCGGTTATGGGAGTGAATTAATTAGAATTTCTAGGATACATGATTTCTCCGGAAGGCTCGAAACCCCTTTCCTGAAAAAGTAAAGGTCATATTGAATTATAGATTACCGGAAACCAATCTCAAATTGCTTACTTTTTTCGGTCTAATTAATTTTTATAGGCGATATATGAAAGATGATGCCAAAAATCAGGCAGTACTCCATGAGTATTTAAAAGGTACCAAGAAAAAAGATAAAAGCAAAATTCCGTGGACCAAATAAACAAAAGAAAAACTTGCGCAATGTAAAAAAGATATAGCAAATGCTACAGTATTAAGTTTTCCTAATCCTGACTCACCATTAGCTCTCTTCAGAGATGCTTCAGACTACGCAGTTGGATCCATACTGCAACAGCTTGAAGAAGACAGTTGGAAACCCTTAGCCTTCTTCTCCAAAAAGTTAACTAATGCTCAGGAAGGATATAGTACTTACGACAGGGAACCGTTAGGAATATACCTTTCGATCAAACAAGTGAAGCATATTCTAGAAGGAAGACAATTTACAATATATACTGATCACAAACCTTTGATGTTTGCTTTTCAGCAAAAGAATGAGAAAGCCTCACTCCGACAGCTACGTCATTTACAATATATATCAGAGATTTCAACAGATATTCGTCATATTGACGGAAAGGAAAATATCGTTGCAGATTCGTTATCTAGGATAGAATCTGTCTCTGCAATAGATTATAATAAAATTTCGGATACACAAATCGATAATAAAGATCTTGACGAGCTACACTCAAAACCATCTTTACATTTTAAACAATATCATTTCGACTCTGGTATGCTACTTTGGTGTGATATTTCAACAACATAAATCCGTCGATTTATACCTCACGATTTTCGGATGCACATATTTCAAAAATGTCACAAGTTTGCTCACCATGGTGTGAAATATACAGTTAAACAAATAGCTTCTCGATTTATTTGCCTCAACATTCGAAAGGATATCACCCAATGGGCAAAATCTTGTATCCAATGTCAAAAGAACAAAATTAACAGATATATGCGTGCAAACATTGCCACTTTCAAAGAAGTAGATGGCATTCAGTGTCATCCATATTGACATAATAGGCCCGTTTCCTACTTCTGAAGGAAAAACGTACTGCCTTACCTGCGTCGATCGATCCACATGTTGGATAGAAGTTATTCCTTTAGGAAATGTGACGACTGAAACAGTAGCTCGATAATTTTATATCACTGGATTTCGCGCTTTGGATTTCCGTACCGTGTAATCACTAATCAAGGTAGTCAGTTTAGATCTGAGTTCTTTAAAAACGTTGGTGTTATTCGTGGATTTAAAGTATGCAAAACAACGGCATATCACCCTCAATTTAATGGGAAAATAGGAAGGATCCATCGTACTTTAAATGCTGCGATCAGAGCACACAATTCTATTAAATGGACTCAGCCTTATCAACAGTTTTGTTGGGACTGAGATAAGCTTTGCGTGGTGATACAAATTACACCATTGCCCAAATGGTTTACGGACAACCTATCAGGTTACCAGGAGAATTGTTTGAGAAACCAAGAAGTATCTAGGATGCCGATACGTTTGATAAAGAACTACAAATACATATAGAACTGTTGAAACCACTAGATACTCGCTGACATCCTTCTCAGAAGATTTTTGTCCATAAGGACTATCATACTTGTACACGTGTGTTCATACGCATTGATAGAGTTAGAAAACCATTAAAACCTTCTTATGATGGACCTTTTCCAGTTGTGAAAAGACACGACAAGCATTTTACCGTAACAATCAAAGGCAAGGATATCAATATATCTGTAGGAAGATTAAAACCAGCATATTTGCTGTTAACTGAGGTGGACGCGCCTCATAGCAAGAAATTAGACACTGCACCAACATTGCCCAACGAAAATCAGACTGCACATGAAGAAACTGAAAAACAACAATCAGATTTGCTGGAAAAAGATGTTCAGAAAAAAACTACGCTCTCTGGTTGACGTATGAGGTTCCCAGCGCGTTACAAAGATTAATTACATACTATTCATTATTGTTATTTCATATTAATTTCATGTATTTTTTTCCCTTTCACATTTATATGCATTATATGTAAATTGAAAAAAATGTTATTTTTATTGCAAGTTGTACTGTATTGCAACTATGTTGTTATTTGGGAAGGATTGATGTAGCAGCTCTCTCTACGTATAATATTATCTTTGTTGTCGCGAAGTTTAGTTTTCCAAAAATGGCAACAAAAAGAGCTGTTGTGAATGAAAACGATACGGATGAATAAAGTTTTGAAGTCTATGATTCTAAACGTTTTCTTCTTTTTCTTTGAATTTAAATATGCCTAAATTAATCGTTCCTGAAATATAATTTAATTTATTAATTTCACTCATGTATTAACTGCGCGTAAGAGCATTACAAACATAAATTTTCTTCCCAGTGATAACTCGCCACATTTTTTATTAATTTAACATGATTAAGACCATCAGTTAATGTCAATCTTAACGGTTGGCGAAGGTTTCACGAAATTGGCGAAGGGAACGTACTACGTTCTTAAGTCTAACCAGGATTACAAACGTGATTGCATGTTGAAAAAATTAGTAAATGGGGATTTCGAACTTTTTTCCAGTTTGTCATGCCGGAAGCAAATCGAAAAATAGACTTTCCAATGGTGGAAAATCGAGCAGCATCCCTCTCAATAAAATTTATAGAAATGGAGCAACCGTTGTAATACAAAGCAATCTGTGATTCAGTTCTGTGATCTGTGATTCTTTCAGCTATGCTAGTGAGAGCACCTTAGTGCTGCGAGTTTGCTGGTTATAACGTCACAAAATGTGCGCTGCCTGAAAATGCCGCCAAATACGAGGTACGCGGAGTGATAGGATTTCTTTGGGCAAAACAATCTGTAAAAGTGTGTTCAAAAATCAATTGTGTGTCATATACAGCCCAAACAATATGAGTGAAGGGATAGTGCGCCAGTGGGTCAATTTTTTTGAAAGAAGGAAGGACAAACATTCATGATGACAAACAAATTGACACAAACTTCGTGAGAAACGTCGATTCACAATCTCAGAACTTTCACAACAATTTTCGAATATTTCTCGACTTGTTTTGTACCCTCGAATGTACGTTTCTTTCCGGTACAACATGGAAGTCGAGGAGTGTTTGAACAGAATAGTGACTGGCAGCGAGACTTGTTTAGTGTATGTGAATGTTGAGGCATAATAACAGTCAATGGCATGGGGTCATACCTGTTCTCCAAACTGGCCGAGGAAAGCCCTTTGAACATTGTTATCAAGGAAGGTTACAGTCACAGGGTTTTGGGAAAATAAGGGAAACTTGTTTGTCAAATTCATGGACGATGGTACGAGAATCACTTCTGAAGTTTACTGCAACACTTTGAGGAAATTGAAAAGGGCCATCCACAACAAACGTCTCGGTCTGCTGACATCTGAAGTTATGTTCCTGTATAACAACGCTTACCCTCACATTTCTCTGCGAACACAAGGTATTTTGCGCCAATTCAAATGGGACGTGTTTAATCATTCCCCGTACAGTCCGGACTTGGCTCCTTCTGATTATCGTCTGTTCACTTACATGAAAAAGTGGCTTAGAGCACAGTATTTCGCTGACGATGAGGAACTTCAGGACGCTGTGACAAGTTGGTTGAATTCGCGTGAGGCTGAGTTTTATGCAGTAATGATTTGTACGTTGGTAAAACACTATGACAAGAGCGACTATGTTTAAGAATAGAGGACAGCTGTGCCTTTCAGAAGTAAATAAAAAAATTAGTGTATCTATGCGTTTTTTTATTTACAGCGAAACGGAGGTTACTTTCCGATTTGCCCTCGAATCTGACATATTTATGTGATTTTCTAAAATAAAAAAACTCCTGAATTACTACGATCTCTGGGCATATTTCATATTTTGTTAGTAGAAATTAATTAATAAAGGCACCTTTCATTTTATGATGATTAATTCCTTTGTAAGTTCTTGTTTTGTCCTAGTGAATATGCAAGTTTTTAAATTCGATTGAAATATAATATTTCAAATAAATAAGGTCTTATGTTTTTAGTTTGATTCTAAAAATAAATTATGTTCTTAGAAGTTAAATATTTCAGTTTATATCGAAGGATTTTCATTGCAACTTTTATTTATTTTATTGTTCTCTTCTAAATTTAAATTCCTTGCATATTTATATTTAACACGTAAATCCACTAAAATTGAACATATCTTATTTTACTAATCAACAGCAAAAAAGTATTCATCACCAATTCGTTACACGAATTTGCCTCTGATCACTATAAAACAAGTTTTTCCTCTCTAGAGAAAAAAATATAATTTGTTTCCATAAATGTTGCGAGATGAATAAAATAAGAAAATAAATTTTATCATATCACTTTGTAAATAATGCGAAAATAAATAAAAGAAATACCTTATTGATGATATGCCAAAGAGTAAAAATAATGTTTTGTATGAATAACTTTTCTTGCTTATATATTATATGCTATGCATTAACATAAATTTCTGTCAGAATATATTTAAACTAACATCGATAGTTTTTTCAGTTCTTTTATTATCTGATGTGGTATTTTTTTATTTTATGTTTATTGAAAAATAAACAGTGTACTCTACGATAAGATACGATAA
>BGPR01031913.1:0-17777 GCA_013235015.1 Araneus ventricosus | reverse complement strand
CTGGCACCCTCCTCTTCAAGATGCGGGACCATACCAGAGCGAGGACAGTTGGCCCACCATGTCGGAATTAATGTACACCAGGCTCAAGGCGGATCTTTAGTGTGATCGGGTTTCCAACTGAAACCCTCCAGCCCTAAGCTGAAACCTAACAACTAGACTGCCGTGGCCCTTTTTACTTTCTCGTCTGCGAAGTCTACAAAGAGAAAGTATTGTAATCATCAAAAAATTCGAACTCGAGATTTTGACGAATCTCCACGTTTTAGACCTCCCTGAGTCCGAAAAACACAATTTTGGAATTACGTCTGTCTGTGAACACGATAACTCGACAACTATTAGAGCTACGGGGATGAAATTTGGTATGTGGTCTTTGCACATAATTTGTAGGTTTCTATCAAATTTTGGACAAAATCTGTCAACGAGAAGTCTGTCTGTCTGTATGACCGCGATTATGTTAACATTATAACTCAAAAAGTTGAATAGCTAGATGGATACAATTTGGTACAGAGTTTTATCGTCATGAATATAGGTCCGCATAAAATTTTGGGCCAAATCCCTCAAAGGGTTGACGGTCTGTCTGTCTGTATAATCGCATCTCCAACGAATCCGTTATTTCCACTCGCATGCGTACTGGACGCAATCTTCTGTGCACGATATTTATTGACTCCTGCTTGGAGCTTTTTTTAATTCGATTCTCCAAGCGCATGCGCACTTGGTAGCAATCTGTGCACGCGGAGTATTATGTGACTTTGTCCTTGGGCCAGCAAGAGTAGAAATCGGTACGCATTTAAATCGGAACGCATATCTTCGAATTTGATTCTTTACCTAAATATTTTCTGATAGCCATTAGATCCTAAGTTACAATAGGCTCGAATTTTTTTATCCACGCTGGGGGAGGGGAGACAGCACATTTTTCGAGAAGTATACGAGAAAGTGTAGGGGAGACCACTGGCTTCTCCACATTGTTAGGAGTATACGAGAAAGTTTAGGGTAGACCACTCCCGCTGGTTGAATATTGGACGCATATTATTCGATAATTTGAAATTACATGAAAATGACAAGCCACAACTAAAATCTAACTAACGATTTCTAAACGGGATTATCTCACTATTTCTTACTTTTTTATGAGCTCATAGAGTTATTATTGAGATGACTTTGATAAATATTGTATAGCAACGGATTCGGAAATCCTCCGCGCTTTTGCGCATGCGCCGGGCTGAGTTATTTTCATCAAAATAGGGGGAAAGTGACGAATGGAAGGGCGACGTTTACATTTTACAGAGCGTGATCTAACAAAGAACTCCGGAAATGCGCTCATATGACTCATTGCCTGACATCCCTTTCCGGTGTAAAATCATCCAAAGATGGTAGTCTTGAAATCCGTTGCTGAACAGTATGCCCTTTTCTAACAGTAGCATCCCTAGTAGCACAAGGATATTGTACAATATTGAACAATATTCGCAATATTGTATAATATTGTACAATATCATATAAAATTATATAATATCGAACAATATTGTACAATATCGGACAACATGTTGTGCTACCTACGTTTAACAGCTTTTAAAAATATTAGTCAAGATTCTAATCCATAGAAATTCTTTTAAGATGGACAGCTTTTTTAAAATGAACAACATATCAACGCAATGGGGAAGTTTTACCGCCAACCCTTGCTTATCCACGGAATGTCCAAACATAAAACATCTTGCTTACATAGATCACGAAAAATGTTTTAAGAATAAGAGGGAAATATTTATTTATGGTAATGAAACTTTCTGCCTGAGGACGTGGTCTTTCAGAACTTCTTGGATATAGACGAGAAGCTTTTATGTGAATATCTTGCGAAGGCACCATAAATCCAGCGCTGAATTTAAATACCCGAGAGGATGCGCTTAGAAAAGACATCAGATGCGTGTCAGGACTGCGTCAATTTTTGACGCAGACTTTTCGTCAGTATGTTACTCAGTATTGATGTAGCGGGTAAAATCTGCGTTCTCTTTCCTCAACATTCTTGTGCACTTCTACATTAGAATATCACTTAAAAGGTGTAATAAAAAATTTAGAAAAAAGTAGTTTTAAGAAACACACTCTTATTACTGTATTTAATTTTTTTATTTAAATTATTTTCCCTTTTTACTTTCTCGTATACGAAGTATACAAAGAGAAAGTATTGTAATCGTCAAAAAATTCGAACTCGAGATTTTGACGAATCTCCACGTTTTAGGCCTCCCCGAGTCCGAAAAACACAATTTTGGAATTATGTCTATGAACACGATAACTCGAAAACTGGCAGAGATACGAGGATGAAATTTGGTATGTGATTTTTACACATAATTTGTAGGTTTCTATCAAAATTTGGACAAAATCCGTCTATAGGAAGTCTGTCCGCGGTCATGTGAGCACTATAACTCAAAAACTTGAATAGCTAGATGGATAAAATTTGGTACACGGTTTTATCGTCATGAATGTAGGTCCGTATAAAAATTTGGGCCAAATCCGTCAGAGGGTTGGCTTGTCTGTCGGTCTGTATAATTTACTTTTGAAAAGAATCCGTTATCTCCACACGCACGCGTACTGGAAGCAAACTTTTGTGTTCGCGAAGGCTATGGAGCGAATTACGTCAGTTTGTACTTGAGACGGCAAGAGCGGAAAATAGGTACGCATCTCTTTGAATTTGATTCTTTACCTAGATATTTTTCAATCACTATAATGAAAAACCTCTGATAGTCATTGGATTCTGGGTAACAGGAGGTTCGAATTTTTTTAGCCACGCGGGGGAGGGGAAACAGCACATTTTGGAGGAAGTATACGAGAAAGTTTAGGGGAGAACACTCCCGATGGTTTTTAATGTAAAAATAAATTCCTCCCATTGGGGTCTCAGGAAGGAATTTGATTCACACGACAAAACGCCACAAAAAAGTTTTATGGGAGATCTTCTATATCTGGGTAACTACATATGTTAAAAACGCAACTAATGTCTTATTTTAGAGATAAAGGGTGTGAACAGAAGTTACAAAAAAAATTGAAAATCGGAACTGTACTTCAGCGACAGCTGAGTCGCAAAGTTGGGCAAAAATACGCATGAATTGGTGACGTGATCCTCTATATCTCGGTAACTACATATGTTGGAGACATAACTAATGTCTTATTTTAGAGATAAAGGGTGACAACAGAAATTACGAAAAAAATGAAAATCGGAAAAGAGTCACCTGAGTAAAGTAGTCTTACGCCTTTAACATCAGCGGCTGTTAAAAAAAGACAGCCTCCCTTCATTTTTTCCTTATTTATAGTTTTTTATCTACATAAATATTTTCCTTTATGAGGCTTCCAAGAAAACGCGTTATTTAGCTATAGGATTTGGCAACATCTATAATAAACGGCGGATCACGTGGTTTCACTTTAAAAACTTAAATATGTAATTGAATTTGGGGAAAAAACTCAGAAATAAAAAAATAAAATGGCTATTTAATTACAAAAAATAATTTGCTCTCTAGCAAAAACAAAAACTTAATTTGAAGGAATAATTGAGAGAGTGAGTGTAAATTAAACGTCTTAAAAAGTTCTAAATCTGAACTTATTTTAACCACAAATATACAATAAAAAAAACTAAGAATAAAGTATTTTTGATCCTGAAACTTTTTCCTGTTGTAAGCTTTTTAACTGTTGGCGCAATTATAGTGAGCTTGGCGACAAATCTATTAAGCTAAAACATAAATGGTTTTTGCTAGGATGCACAGCGTCCTCTTTGCAGAGAGCGAAGCGAGCAGAGCTTGCATAACAAACCTGGTAGCATTGTTACACAATTCTTCTGGAGGTTGGCGAGCGTTAGTGAGCAGAGGGAAAAGCCCCCAGTTGAAAATTTTATGGAATCTTGAAATCCATTTTTTCTTAAATTCATTACCAGGTGGCGCAACAGGTATGGAATCAAAATGTAATTAAATTAATCTATTAACTGATAATTAAATTTTGAAAATATCAAATAAGGCCATTTTCATCGAGAACACCCAAGTGTACAGCATTTTAAAACTGTAGCACATCCGGAAGTGAATGAAAAATGGATTACAAAATTCGATCTTTATAAATATGAAACAAGTCAAGTTAAGTAAAATGTTTCATAACAATTTAGGGTATGGGTTTTTACAATCAAACGTTCTCTATTGAGGTTAATAGAAATATTCAAAAAATATCCAAAATAATTGTCTTTTCCACTGACAGTTTGTCATTATTGCTCCGAATTTCGTAATTTTCATGTGTTCTGAGCATAACGGCCGAAATTATTATCCGAATAAAGCAATTTTTACGTCATATTTAAATTCAAAATATTTTCTATTTGATGTCGGTTCAAAACACTTCTGAAAATGAAGGTTTTGATAGCAAAACCTAGAAAATGGAGGAATGGAACCTCTGAAGGCGATGTTTCAAAACCCACAAAATGGAACCTCTGAAGACGATGTTTCAAAACCCACAAAACACAAAATGGAGGAATGGAACCTCTGAAGCGACGTTTCAAAACCCACAAAACACAAAATGGAGGAATGGAACCTCTGAAGGCGATGTTTATGCATGTGAAATATTTAAAGGCCGTTTTGAAGTGCTTGAATGGCTCCAGGATCGAAACCGGATTCCATTAAAGATCCGCCATGTCTGTGGGCCTGGTGCACGTTAAATATGACGCGGGTCAAACATCTTCTCGCTGGTGTGGTGCTGAAATTTAAGGAGGCAGGTGCCGCCTCAGGTGTCGTCCTCGTTATCCGACCGCGGTTAAAATTACGAGATCCGCCCCAAAATGTTTACAAAAGAATACCCCAACTGCGAATTGTTACAATTACAAAACAAAAGAAGTTACAACTTTTCAGGACAATTTAAATTAAAAATAACATTTTAAAGTTTATAAATTATAAATGATCAATGCAACCATAAGCAAAAACACGAACGATATCCAGCAGATAGACGAACTCTCCTATACTTTTTTCAGCACAGTCGGGATGTCGCAGTTTGGATGGCTGTAATTATTCGTGTTTTCCGTTCGTCAATGTTCATAGGCAATGGAGGAAAAACACTTTAACTTTTATGTAGCCCCAACGAAAAATATCGTAGGGAGATAAATCAGGGTTACTTGGGAGCCACTGATTAAAACTGCCATCTGCTCTGCAACCAATCCATCGTTGAGGCAATTTGTCATTAAGTATCCATGAACAGGTAAGGGCGAATGTGGTGGTGCTCCATCTTGTTGGAAAATTCACAAATAATTTGTCAAGAACCCGACTTCGACTTTTAATGCGCTTTATGTGTGACGAAAACCATCTCTTTGTAGAGGAATGTCATTGACAGCGCATCCTCTTGGACTGACACCCATATCCGCCAAATTAAAACTTTTCTTTTAAACAAAATCTCTATTATTCCGAAGTATTTTTGACGTAGACTTACGTCTCTTCATAGATGTCTAATGGGGCTTAAAAACAATCAACTAGAAAGATTATAATAAATTTAACAGTAACTTTAAACAGAAACAACAAAGTAATTAAATTTAAACAATAAAATTTATGCAATGTTTAAGCAGCGAGCAATTGTAGCTGCAAACAGAAAACAAAGAACAATGGAAATTAATATCATTCAAAGAAAGCCAAAAAACTGAGATAAAAACTTTGAGAGAATCGAATTAAACAAACATGGAATCCATTCTAGTCCATTTTATCAAGGGCTAAGGACTTGATTCGAAATGGATTCCGTGTCGGGAAAGGAAAAAAATTATGACTCTTTTCGCGCTAAAGTAAAAAGCTTATAGCTCCTCAACCAAATAACATAGAGAGTTGGGCTTAGTTTCATTTAACAGAGAAAGATAGACATTGAAGATTGCAGAAAGAATTTTAGAATTTGGGATTACTGTTTAGTCACAGTTGAGTTGCAAAGTTGGTGAAAATCACTAAAAGTTTGGATGACGTCACAGCGACCGATGCGCGCGCGCGCAAACTATCCAAGAACATTTGGCAATTCATTCACCGAACTTACGTTCGCGCGAAATATTACTCAATAATTGTTGAATTACGTCGAATTTCGTGGTAAAGTTAAACGCTTATAGCTCCGCAACCAAATAATATAGAGAGTTGGTTTTAGTTTCATTTAACAGAGAAAGGTAGACATTGAAGATTGCAAAAATAATTTTAGAATTTGTAATTATGGTTTAGTCATAGTTGAGTTGCAAAGTTGGTGAAAATTATAAAGAATTTTGATGACGTCAGAGCGACCGATGCGCGCGCCCGCATCGGTTTTGAGCGGTATATTAACTGGATTTTAACAGATTAATAATTAACTCATTCATATTAATTCATTTAATAGAGAAAGGTCATAGAACATAGGTAATAGGTCAAAGTCACCTAGAGCAACTTTAGTCACAGTTGAGTAATCAATTAATCAACTGTCCTTAATTAATCATTATTAACAATTGTTGATTTAATTGAGCTGCCCTTTTCATCGATTTAATTGAGTTGAGTTGATTTTAGTTCCATTTGACAGAGAGAGGTCATAGAACATAGGTCATAGGTCAAAGCCACATAGAGCTACTTTAGTCACATAGAACAACTTCAGTCACAGAAAGTCACAGTTGAGTAAAGTAAGTAAATCTACGCCCCTCAATCCCAGCGGCCGTTTCGCAGAGACAGCCTCCCGTCGATTTTTTTTTCTTTTTTCATATTGTTGCGCTTTCCGTGTTGTTTTTTTGTTTGTACTTGACCAATGTATTTTTTTCTTTTTATTATTGTTTGTTTTTCTCTTTGATATAAGTATTTTCCTTAAAACAATAAAATTCACCTTCATCCGTCCAAACCGGAAAGGAGCCAAAAGGCTCTAAACACGGAGATGCATGTGGTGTGATGCAATGTAATATAATCCTGCTAGAAAATGAAGTCCCCCACTTTTTCTTCTAACAAGTAAATAAATATGTGGCATATGCAAGTAAGTAATGCCAGTAACATTGGACTGGTGAAAAAAGAATGGGCCGAAACTTTTGTGTTGCGATATGGCACGAAACAAATTAACCGTCGATGAATAGCGTTCCACTTCAACGGTTTCAAGAGGATTAGCTGTATCCCATTCAAGGTTGCCAGATCAAAATAGCAAAATAAGGCAGAACCTTCTTAAAAATAAGGCCAAAAAAGGCTAAATTTGGCAAATTGATTGAAAACGTTATTTGCTATTAGAAAAACAGCTATCCTTCATGAAACCGAATCCACTTGATAGACACGTTCAATGTTCTATTATTAAACTAAAATTTAAGTGAAAGAAATTTAAACCATCCTTGTTCTATCCATGAGCTATTTCGTTTCACAGCTCATTATGTAGAATTTGTATTAATATTATATTATAATCGCTTTACACCACTTTTTCCGAATAACATAATTTTTTGCACATTGATAAATAATTTATCGGGTGCCGTTACAGTTGTATTACTACATTTAGGAACAATACAATACTTGTATCTTGCCGACATTATCTTATCTGAGGCGATAATCGGAAAATATAGGAAAAAAAGAGAATCTCTATAGAGAGCGAGTGGGAAGGAAACGTGTGTCTCCCCTGTCAGGCAACTTTGACGTCAGACCCGTTTGGCGCCAAAATGGATCGTTTTTCCCGCGTTTTCTGAGAGCGAACTTTGATTGCAAATTAAAAAAAAAACTGTCAAGAAATTTTTTTAATGTTAATGTTCGTTTCGAAGCATTTTAAATCGATTTAAAAAATAAAAAAAAATGCTGAAGTTCCCCATTGCTTACATATTCTTGGAGATAAAGCAGTGGTTGTATATATTTTAGCAATAAGAATGTTTCAGATTTCTTTCTTAGATACAATCCTTATGTTTTAAAAATTGTTAACGGATTAAAAAGCAAGGAATTTTTCTAGTAACTGGAACGAAAAACTTAATATTGATTTCTACTCATAAAACAAAAGCTTTGTCTCCTTAGAGGTTGGTTCAATACTGCCTTGAAGGGATAAAGATTTTTTCATATTTTAAATGCTATTTAAATGTTAAACCAAGCAATAAGAAAGAGTAAAGAAACTCACAATGAAGTTTAACACTCTAAAAACAAACTCTTATGTGTAACTTATGAGGCAATGTGTTAGTAAATATTATTGCAGCACTTGAAAGTTTAAACCCATTGAAAACTTTCTGCATTTTGAGAATAATCCGAGCTACTACATCATTTATTATTCAACTGGTTTAAAGCTTTCTGGGTTAGTTTCAAGGATATTTTTTGCGTCACGCTGATTTACAAAGAATTTAAAGTTTTTCTATTAATATTCATTATGGAAAACTATTTTGATAGTCGCTTTTATTGAAAATGGAAAATTCGAAGACACCTTTTTACCTTTCATTGCATGGATTTTTGCTTGTTCATTGTCTGCTAAGATGATGTATATATTTTCCTTCTACGAAAGGGCCTTAAATAGTGATTGATTGACTTTTGACGCTTAAATTTCTTTTTATATCATCAGAAGACATCTTCCCCTAAAGATATTTGTGGCATCTCCGATTCAGGCATCTGAAAAGGCGAAGTAACACACCTCAAACTCAGAAAGTGCCACTTTGTATTATGAACAAAATGATGGATGATGTGCCAGATGCGATTTCTTTGTTTCAGGAAAAGTTATAGACATTTAAGGATATATAACATTTTTTACTCGTTTAAATGACTTGGGCGGATTTAAATTTCTCACAATAATATAATGCTGACTCCATTTGAAAAGGAATCATTATGAAATATAATTCTGCTTAATAAAATACCAATAATAGAAGAAATTACATGGATACGAAGTTTACGAAATTTTACGAACACATATATTTTATTCTTTTTATTCTTGTATTCCTTTTATCATCGAAATTTTTAAGTATCTGTTTTTAATTCTTGTACACGAAGTATAGGAAGAAAAAGTACTATAATCATAAAAAATAGACTTCTGGATTTTGCCGGATCTCTAAGTTTTAGACCTTCTTGAGTTCGAAAAATATTTTTTGAATGGATTTCATCTTTGACTGTTGATCAGTTTATCTGTGGAAAGGATAACTAGATATCTTGACAAGTTTGACGAATTAAATTCGGTCTTCCCGCCAAGATTGTAGATTTGAATAAAATTTTTGTTCGAAATCTGTCTGTTCTTCTATAGCATAACACCATAGAATACCCCCGAACTCGGCGCCTAAACGGCACCCTATCGGTTGGATGAGTATGTGTGAAACTTTATTGAAAAGCAAAAAAAAAGTTACAACATTAGGATATAAATATACTTGAAAGGGAACATAATTATACACGAACAAAGAAGAATAAAATAAAAACACATTGAGAATTACAATCCGAGTAATATAAAAAATTTACAAGAGGAGTTATCAAATTTGAGTGCAGTGAAAGGGTTGAATGTTTCATTTAGTTCCATTTTTTCATGCAGTTGCAGCTCCATGATTCGATGCTGATAGTGGTGTTCGATGCGACGAAAAAGAAGAATTGGAAAACGTATTGCACCGGTTATATTAATGAAAATGTCGCGACCATCCTAAAAAATCGTGGGGCTGTTTTTTGTTCTGTCTTGTTATTTATACTGAGGGATCGCTGGAATTGTTACTCAAGGGTTGGCAGTGATGTGAAGCGTAAATTTTTCGAATGATTTACGGAAGAATTGGTGGTGGCTGGTTGCTGTTTTTAAGCTAGTGTGCTCTGCTGCTCAACTGGGAATTCTTCGAACTTCTGGTTCTAGGAGGTGAATCTTTGGAAGTATCCATTTCTAGGCAGGAGTATGTGACGGTGTTGTATTTTGACTTTTAATTAGGTCTTCGTTAGTCGATAGGAATGTGATTAAATGATCTATATTTCGTCTTGAGAATTTGCTGGATAGGGTGCTCTTCCACCAATGGACTATGAATTGTGGGCTTGGTTCCTTCTGGTGATAAGATAAAGTAAGTGGGCATCTCGTTGCGTAGTGTAGGGGATTTCCTATTTCCCCATATCCACAATAGTCTGTAGAGTGGAGACCGAATCTCTTGAGGTAGCTGGGGAAGGGCCCATGGCCAGTGGCGAATTGGATGCATTCTCTGGACCAGTGCAGCTGTTTGTTAGATATTTTCGGTATAATGCTGTAAACCGATCTGCCAGTCTCACCATTATCCCACTCAGCTTGCCAACGCGAGAGTGAGAGCTGTAGAAGTTGTTTCTTTTCTGGTTTGTTTGAGGAAACTTTTTGGGAATGGAAGGCTGGCTGGAATTCCATCCGTGGTTGCCTCCTTCGCAAGGGTATCTGCTATTTCATTGCCTTTTATGCCTATGTGTGCTTTAACCCAGCCGAACCTGATTCTGGAATTTTACAGAAGGCTCATTTGTGCCTCTTGAGTGATTTTGCTCTTTACATTAAAGGATTTAAGAGCATGGAGGCTAGACTCGCTGTCGCTCCAGATGTTGACATCTTCGTTTGCAGAGCTGGCCCACTCAATGGCTGCTTTGAGGGCTAGCCTTTCTGCTTGGAACACAGTATTGACTGGGATCAACTTGGCCTTCCAGGTTTTAGTGATGACTTCGTTTACAATGGCACAGAAAGCACTGCCCGTTTGGTCGTTTATCTTTGAGCCAAATGTGTACACTTCAATTGGCGTTCTATTGGGAGGAACTTGCCCCCATGTGAGATTCTATCTTCCAGGCTAAAAAGTGCAGGGTGTACTGTTGATGGTGGTGATGGCTGCTCATAGCTTTCATGGTCAAAATGGATACCTTCGTAATCGCAATTTCTACCCAGGCGGCATACCCTTACCAGTGTTGATTGCATTTTAGTTAAATGTGAAGAGGCATTAGACCTTCTATAACCTGGAGAGCCGCCGTTGGGGTGGTGTTGTACGCTCCTGTGATACTGAGCAGAAACTTTTTTTGGATAGAAGACGGGAGTTTCTGTTCTCTGGCAGTGATGTTGTGGGCCCGTGCTGCTGAGGCATAGAGAATGACCTTTTCCACCACCTTTAGATACAGCTGTCTTCTGATGTTTTTACTGAGTCCCCAGCTTGTTCCGGCTACATTCTTAAGCCCTTGGTGAAGGATTTGTTCTTCTATAGCAGGGGTTCCCAACATTTTTTCCTTCGTGTACACCTTTATTTTTCTTTTTGTTTTCACGTACCCCCTACTATCATATCCACACACCCCCCTCAACTATCTGTCTATGCAAAGAAGCTTTTATCAATAATGTTAAGGTTAGCTTCAGTTAGCTTAAAAATGAAATGACTCGAATTAATAACATTTGCAGCATTTATTTTTTATTTTACATTTTATTCCATTTTTACAATAGTATTAGTTCAATGCCAAAGCAAATGAAACTAGTTTTGTAATTATTTCGTTTCAACTTATAAAGATAGCTGAAAATTACATTTCGTAATAATCAACTATTCAAGTGGTATAGTTATGAAATAGCAAGTATCCCAGGTAGCAGAACATATTGTTCGATATTGTACAATATTGTTCAATATTGTACAATATTGTCCGATATTGTACAATATTGTTCTATATTGTACAATATTGTTGGATATTATATAATATTATATGATATTGTACAATGTTAAACAATATTGCAATATCGCACAATATTGTACAATATCCTTGTGCTACTAGGAATTCACTTAGAGGAAAAAAAATTATCTACCTTTTTTAATCCCTTATGTTTTCTTGTTTCCGTCATTAACAACTTAGATTTCGCGTACCCCCAGGGGTACGCGTACCACAAGTTGGAAACATCTGGTCTATAGATATCCAAACACGATAACTCAAAAATTTAACAAGCAACATGGGTGAAATTCTGCAAAAAACCCCAGAATTATAGTTCTGTGTCAAATTTTAGGTGAAAATCTTCAACGGGTTGATTGCCTATGGATTTTTCTATCTAACTTAAGAACGCAACAATAAGAGCCGGTTTTAATATGAAAAGGTTGTTTTTAATGGTATGGATGAAGTAGGAAGTTATCGCCTCCAGCCTGCCCTATCTCTACATTAGGCCTGAGAGTAGGGAGTTTACTGTATATTGTTGCGAACCAGTAATGTCGCTTCCCAGCAATGTTAGTCTTATGGTTGGAAAAATACATTTACAGAAGTCTTACTAGTTATAGGGGGAGGTCACGCCAACAATCCCTGACCTTGGTGATCATTTTGGCGACAAAAGGTTCCCTACTATGCAAGAATTGAGGTCCTATCTCTCATAGGAGCCGAGATCCGGTTTTCTCCGTATGATTCCATATGATGTCACGGCCTTTCGGGAAGCCTATAAATACCGGCGTGCTCGAATGAGGGAATAATCTCTTTGGAGTCTTGTTCGCATTGCGAGTTGGTCAGCTGAGCGCTACTGTTCGTGGTATTACTGTTATTATTAGTGATTTGCTGCCGGATTGTGTCGCTAATTTGTGAAAGTGCTGGTTTTTTTGTTACCTGAACTTCAAGTTTTCTGGAATATTCTAAAATAAAGCGTCATTCTTCATTATCCTGCTTGTTGAACTGCTTTCACCTTACAACCACTGGTAAATTCTTTTGTAACAATATGAACGGAGATAACCTTTCCGTGTGGTTAAATTTATTATACTTGTCTCTCCAAATAAATTACCCTTCGTGGTTAAACGTGACTAAAATACAAAACATGCAACTGGACATCATGTTTTTGAAGTAAGATTGATGAAGTCGTTTAAAAAGTTCTACTGGAAGATAACTGATTTCTCTTTTCCCCTAAATTAAGATAATTTTCCGCTTGATGATTGTCAACTAAATCTTTTTACAGATGCAATTCAGCTTAGATCCAGATATTTCTACCGTTAAAAAATAATTTTATTTCCTCATGAATATCAACCAAATAAAAGTTGATTGATTTTGTTTGATGATCTACCTTCCCGTTTTGAAATTACGCGATAGACCGCGTATTAAAAATCTTGCTATTTTCTTGCACGCGGTTATAAGGGAAAATCAGCTTTATAAAATTGTGCTTGAAACTAAATTTGAAACTTTTATTAAGGCTGAAGAAACAATTGCATGGAAAAAAATTATATCGCTGTAAAACTAATTTTTGAATTTTAAAGTGGTGTAAAAATTGTTTTTGTGCGACAGTATTCACCGAAATTATTGAGGAAAAACGTTAAAATTTCGATCAACTTTTAATTAAAAATCTAATTGAAATTTTGAAAACTCCTTTCTTTCCTTTCCCCTTAATATCCAAGAATTAACTACGTGCCAAATTTGGTAACTATAGGTCCAACGGTCTGCTCTGTAGAGCGTTTTGAGCGAATTTTCAATCATACATTTTACATGTAGTATCCGGTTTATAATCATTATAATGTCAAAAACCAGCGGGAGTGGTCTCCCCTAAACTTTCTCGTATACTCTTAACACATGTAGAGAAAAAAAATAAGTTAAAAGGCAATAAAACGGACAAGAACCCTAACGCAGTGGAGAAAAAATAAAAAGCGAAACGTCTTACCACGGTTTCTGAAGGTCGTCCAACTCGAAAGTGGAATTAGAAGCCGGCGTGATTACCAATTGGGCTGGGTGTAAGATGAAAAAAAAGCGAAATTTGCAATTTGAACGCCTTTTTTTTAACCGATTGACACAAAAATTGGACACAAATCTACCATCAAGGTAAGAAGGCTACATACCAAATTTCATTTATCAGAGTAATGTTTTAAAGAAGTTATTGCATTCCAAAGTATGCGATTATACAGACAGACAGTCAACCTTTTGACGGATTTGGTCCAAAATTTGATACAAACCTACATTCCTGATGATAAAAATGTGTACCAAATTTTATCCACCTAGCTATTTAAGTTTGTGAGTTATCACGTTCATATCAACACGGACAGACAGACAGACAGACAGACTTCCCTTGGATGGATTTTGTCCAAAATTATGTGAAACCTACAAATTATGTGTAAAGACCACATACCAAATTACAGTCCTGTAGTTTCCTTTTTTTAGTAATCGTGTTCACAGACAGACATGATTTCAAAATTGTGTTTTTAGGACTCAGGGAGGTCTAAAACGTAGAGATTCGTCAAAATCTCGAGTTCGAATTTTTTGATGGTTACGATACTTTCTCTTTGTATACTTCGTATACAAGAAAGTAAAAAATATATTCAATGTTTTGAAATGTGTTATGGCAAAAAAACTAATATTTATTTTGGCTTAATCGCACGAGAACTGTTAAAATATTCTCAGTGATAATTAAAATTCTTGCTATTTTCTTTCACGTGGTTATAAATGAAAAGCATCTTTGTAAAATTGTGTTTAAAACTAATTTTCAAACGTTTATTAAGACTGAAAAAGCAATTGCATGGGAAAAAAAATTTATATCACTGTAAAACTAATTTTTGAATTTTAAAGTGGTGTAAAAATGGTTTTTGCGCGACAATATTCTCCGAAGAACTTTTAAATAAAAATCTAATTAAAATTTTGAAATCCCCTTTTTTTCCTTTCCCTTTACTATCCAATAATTAACTACACGCCAAATTTGGTAACTCTAGGTCAATGGTCTGCTTTGTACAGCTTTTTGAACGATTTTTCAATCATACATTTTATAGGTAGTTTCCTGTTTATAATCATTATCATGTTTAAAAAAACACCCACGCTACTAGATCAACCTCGGAAAACAACATTATCCAAACCAATTCACACAAATAATCTATAACCATGTTTCTTATTATTATCGAGCAGACCATTAGCTTTCGCTAGACAAACTTCAAAAAAAAAGCCATTAAATTTACGTAACTTCCCGACTCCCTATTAACTTTTCCGGAGACAAAGGAACCCTAAGTCGTAACAATTTAATTGGGCTTGAATGTGTCTCTCGTATAAATATAAATCGCCAGCATTCAACGAGTATATCGAAGACAGAAAAGCGTAGATTTATTTTTCCTTCGTGTTAAGATATTAAGATTTATACCAAAGGAAATTTCTAGAACGTGATGAAATTGCGTACAAATGTTGAAGTAGATTCCAGTTTTTACCAATTAGTCTGTTATTTTGAAACATTTCTCACAGTATTAGTGTTATTTCCTCTTTAATAAAATTGCACATTCTTTGTTTCCACGAACTAATTTTACTGCTTTCACAGACGTGGTTTTTTTTCGTGTTTTTTAGATAATATTGTGTGTAGTAACCGACAGCCATAATAATGGGTTTTATACCGGGTATCAGACCTAAGCAGATGCATTAGCACTCTTCAATTATTATTTTGGGAAAAAGGAGTTTTTCGCATTTTTTTATACTGCGATAATTTCTTGAATGTGGATGGAAAAAGTTCATGAAAAGAAGAAATATCTGATAGTAGCATGATATGTCGATTACGAAATCCAAATGCAGTGGCAAACATCGCATTTATTTGGATCATCGCATTTGGATATTTCAAGAGTTTTACTCTAAAGAAAAACAGTTAAAAGACTTTTCAGATAATCAATGTTTTGAAGCAAATACCATTCTTGAGAGACTAATAAATGCTTAAATATGGAAAACAAGCGATTATTAACGCTTTTGTGGTAACAATCTAAATTTTCATATCTTTACATCTACCAATTTAATTATATATATATAACGTATCCGTGGTTGTAGTCGTTGAAAATAAACAGGCCGAGCAAATAACTACCTCTTATTTTATTATCAATAGGAGAGTGGTGGATATACGTGCATCTCTGTTTAGGTTACAAGCGAAAGTCAACAGAAAAATCCCTGCATTCCCTAGGATAAGGGAATAACATATTGACACGTGATCAAAGCAAAGGGAACATTAGGTATTTTTAATAAGTTACGTAGGCGTTTCAAGGAAAAAGTTTGGTGCCAAAGAGACGCCGTCATGATTTTCTGTGGGCACGTGAAAGCGATTAAATATTCTTTTAGTAATAAATATGCCAAAATGAGAGATTTAATATACCTCCAGCGCGGGAAAAGAACGAAACTGGAGTTTTAGAAAAGTGATTTTGGAATACATTAAGATTTTAAAATATATAATATTAGAATTTGGAATAAAATTAAGTGAGATTATTACATATATATATGAAATGTTTCCGTTGTTGTAGTCGTTAAATGAAAAACAGGCCGAGTTATAAACTAATTTTCTTTTATTATGGGAGAGTGACGGAATGTACGTACATCTTGGTTCAAGTTTTCAAGCCAAAAGAGAAAAAAAATCCGATGCGTGCTTTACCAGTGCTGCCAATTGTGTGAATCCAACAATGACAATCCCGTATGAACTTGCCATGAGTGTTGGCAACCACAATTTTCAGCATTTTCTTTAGTTTGCTCCATAAAACAGGTTCCTTAAATTCGATGGGTTTTTTTCTGTCATTTTTGCTTTCATCATTCCCTACGCATTGTGTGGCGATTTTTGCCAACCTGAATGTTTTTTGTCACGCTTTAAAGTTTGCATCAAGAATTTTGAAACACCCTGCATTTTAAAGTTATACAACGCAACGATCTAAAATTGAAATATTTGTACGAAATCCAGTTAATAAAAACAAATAAATAATGACGCAGACTAAGATATCCAATAAATATCCCAAATTAGGAGATATTATTGAAATATAAATTTTATCATTTTATAAAGCGATTAGGATTTGCTTGTTCTGTAGGAAAAATCCGAAAGATTTACCAAAGCCGAGTGCTAACTCAATCAATGGACGGATTATTGAATTTACTCGATTTAAAATAATATTATTCGATATTCTGTAAAGCATATTGGATTAAGAAATAGATACTAACATAAGGATTTCATTATGAAAGGCTACAGTCTTTACTCCATGCTGTTAAAATGAATAATTAAAAAATTACTTGTTCAGAATTGCAAAGGAAATGCATTGAAAAGAAAATCCATCTAATACACAGAAAAAAATTATGTCATTTATTTAAAATTAATAATTATTGCTACTCAACAATCAAAACAGACGGCATTCACAAAGAAAACAGCTTTTCATTTAAGTATGCATTCAAATAGTACTCATTTCTTATAATGAATTATTCAGAGTAAGAATATTTAAAAAACACAACAGTGTCGACTCGGTAATAAAATATCCCCTAAATACTTTTCTTGTCACTCTTCTTCGCTTTTGATTGTGATGCATCATGTTTCATTTCAAACAAAACGAAAAAAAAAACCAACTTCTGAAGTGTCAGTCAAAAGCGGAAAAAAAATCCAAACTGCTAGTCAAAAAAATTTTCACAAGCTTTAAATTGATGCCAAAATCTTTAGCACTCAAAAAAAGATATCTTGCATTTCAAAAACAAATTATTATAAGTCCATCAACGAGTTTAATACAACTAAAGCTAGAGCCAATTGCAAAAACAATCCATCATCGGATATTGCCAACAAAATAAAAAAAAACCATAAAGTATTTAACCACATGTAAAACTCATAACACACCACCTGTTCTTTCACTTCCTATTCATTCAAGGCACTCCCGCCTTTTTTTAACAAAGAAAACTATTTACAAGCACTTAATTAGTATTCAAATATAGCTTCACGAAACTAGAGCAGTAATTGTCTCTCCTAAGCTTCTTCCAAAAATAAAGCCCTCCAACTCCGCTCTTGAAGAACGCTGTAGTAATGGCCGGGTTATTTAACTTTAATTCCCCAACTAGTCATATGAAATGGCGTTTGTCATCCGAATAGAGCGTGTTTTTATGCGGTGGTGTAATATTCCACCGCCACGCATGTTGGCACCGTTCCCATAGTTGACACCCAACGTCTTTTTGTGGCTCGGGCCAACTGACCTTCAACTGATGAGAAAGACCATTTGTCTG
>BGPR01031912.1:0-17777 GCA_013235015.1 Araneus ventricosus | reverse complement strand
ATAATCATCTAGAAATGCAGAAAAAAAGCAGAAAATAATTTTAGGTGACTATTCTTTTTTTTGAATACTATTGAGATTACAAAATGCTATGAAAAAATTACGACATTTACATATACTTCTTTTAAGTGCTCGTTACAGACTTAACTATGGCATCCTTTACAATATTTTGGTTAGTTTTGTCCTATTTCCACAATATCTCTATCTGACTCATTGACTTTGTTGTTTTTTGGTCCTGCACCCAGGGCTGTAAAAGGTGATCTACGCCCTTAGCCAGAACTGCAAAACTGCGCCCCCCCCTTCTTACGAGAGACATTTTCATTAATATTTCATCCCTTCTATAAAACCCATATCGGAAAAACATTCCTGAAAATATTTTTATACCCAAATTTAGCATATTTTATGATTTATTAAATAGGTTTAATAAAAATTAGGTATTCTTAAAATACTTAAATGAACTGAGTATATTCAATAAAATACTGCACACAACAAAATAAATGTATCATCAAATAGATTACAAATGACACATCTATATATATAAAAGACAATGCTCGCATGTGTTTCGCTGTAGAACTCAAAAACTACTGGACCGGTTTACGCGCGGTTTTTATCTGCTTCGTCATCACAGTTATTTCAAATAAATAAAAGCCAAAGAAATAGATAAATACTTCCTTGAACATAGTATTACTCAAATTAATTATAAGGATTTTGATTAGAGTGCAGTTAAAATTTATTGAACTAAATATTATAAAATAATTTTACTTCTCGAGTTCAACGTATTAAAAGGGTTTTTTTTTCTGTTATTGCATATTGCATACTGAAGTAACCCTAAGAATAATAACCGGCGATATTTAATAAAATCTACTCACACTGCCAGCTGGTTTTGCCGTGATTATTGAATGAAAAATCTGTACAAAATCTTTTTATGCGTAATTTGGTTTTAATAGTCCACAACAAGTATTTTCCAATTTCCAAATTTTGATAGGAATGTAATTCGTAATTTTAGAAGCCTTACTCCCTGTTCTGTTCATTGTGCTACACCTGCCCAATTATCTCTATCTGTCATCTCATCTAAAACTTGAGTTTAATCTGAAATGGAAAATACATAATCCACAAAAACTCGAAACTTGCTTGCTGGGCGACATGCTCTTAAAATATATAAAACTAATCGAAATAATTTACCTTCGGAGGGATTTTTTGGGTTTGTTTGTAATACAAATACCATTCATAATTTTTTCAAAATATCATAAGAATTTTTGTTTTGATTAAAAAAAATTGAGCTTGGAAATAAGAAACAAATCTGCAAGTTTCATGAGAGATAATGTATTTTTATTCATCAGTTATATTACGGAAAAGGGCAGTAGTATTTCAGAAATGTACAAACTGAAAAAATTTTCATCAGTTCTTACTTTGAAGTTAAACCATATCTGCAATTACCGCAAAAGAATTAAAAAAAAATACGTATATAGATAAAAAAAATCTAAACTTTTTAATAAAACTATACTTTAAAAAAGAAATCTACTCAATATGTAAATAAAAGTCAAATCTTGTTTACCTTGGATATTAACAATGGCAGAAAAAACTCAAAATAAAATATTTGTAGTAAAAATGTATCCAAAATATTTTTAAAAAATAGAATAAAATTTGAAAAAAATTATTATTATATTTCTACATAAAACAAAAGCAGTCATTTTTCACTTGCATTTATTGTACAAATTTATTTCCAAAGGGAGGTAGTAATAATAAAATAAATATCAAAATAATAATAATCTTAGATTACATGGATTTAATATAATTTATGATTGACACTTAAAAAATTATTTCGGATAATTTTTTTGGCCCAACTCGACTTTTATCAATCAAGCAATTTCAATCTTGGAAAAATTCTCTCATAAGGGATCGAAGTGGCTTTCGTGATATGCATAGTCTCCCGTTCCACTAACTATTATAGCCGTGAAAATCGCAGTTTGTTAACCTTTAATGCTTTAAAGGGTCTTCTTGGGGCTAAGTATTTTTTTTAAATAAGCATCACTCCTCTTGTTGCTGCGGCAACTTGAGCCACAGTAATCCTAAAGGAAATCAATTACTTTTTTCTCCCTATCCGATGAGGGAATTCAATCAGTCTGGAAAAACAATGGACGACCGAGGTCATTACGAAGGAATCGGTAAACGTGCCCGATTTAAAATGTGATTATACTAAATGTTCAGCTGTGTGAAATACGTGTTCGTAAATGTCATGTCGTGAAAATAAATAATTGGAAAATGCAAAAAAAAAAGGAACTGATAATTTGGACTTAAAGAACACACATATCAGAAACTCGGGCTTAACGCCACATAGGCACTTCTCTGGCTCAACATTTTCCCTAAATCTTTCCACAGTTCAATAAAACTTCCTGCGTTTTCTGGTTTGTTATTATTATTTGTCGTTTCTTCGACAATTCCGTCTTATCTGCAGGGATGTTGGAAGCCAGTATTTCTCTCGACTGACGAAACTTTGGCTGATTGGAATGTCCAGACAAAACACTTTCTCTTAACCCTAGGGTTTAGGTATACATCGAGCAAAGTAACTCATTACTCTCAATATTTGAAAATCCTATTCAGCTCCCTGTTTTAATACGCTGCACATAAATTTAATTCTTCTGGAGTTTTTTTTTTTCTTCCAACGAAGAGGAATTAACATGTCTTAATATATAGTTAAAACAATTATTTTTGGCAGCTGATACTGTTTCCTTCGAGCCGATTTCTTCGGTTACAGCATTAAAACTACAAGAGCATTTATTGGTGATAAATAACATCCCACTCTTGAGGTTTTAGCAAATTCTTCGAAAACTGTAATAAGCCGATTGTCGAAAGCAGGAGCTCCCTTTTTTTTTAAAAAAAAATCGTGTGAGCCTATCAAAGTAGAGAGTTCTGAGTAACTACACCTTGTTTAATTTTAACTTTTTTGACATTGCATTCGGTCTTGCAATTTGTGCAGTTTTGCAAGAACGGTGGAACTTTTTTTGAAATCCTCCACTATTCGTTTTACCTCGCCAATTGCCAGTTTTGTTCCTAACAGTCCTTTTCTTACCACCAAGTTTAAGGAGTGAACAAAAGAAGTTAAGCTTCTAAAGACACTATCATGAACGCCTCCATCTCCAACAATGTTGGACACATTATCCGTTACTATGGCAACGATTTTATTACTAATTTCCCACGCATGGAAAATTTTTTTTTATTTGGTTGCTCAACTCCTGTGATGTGATCAGTCCATTTTGGAACAGTCGAGCAGGAATGTCGGTGTGGAATCAATGAAATGCGCCAATCACAACTAAAAACTCATTATTTATTGAAGTCCAGCTGTCCATTGTCGACAGACTGCGAAGCCATTTTTGAAACTTTTCCTTAGCACATTCATAGTTTCAACGAAGCAGGTCTGTAATATATTATTGGATAGGAATTTTCTCGTTGGCGGTAGGTTGTAAGCTGGGCATAGCATGTGGACGAAACGTTTCAATTCGGCATCTTCCACTAAGCTGAATGGTTGATAGCACAGCAACCATTCTTAGTAGTTAACTCATCCAGCTGTTTATTTTTGAAACAGTCCATTAAAATAAATCATTTGCACAAAAATCTTTGAGTCCATGAATGACCTGGAAATTTTTTTTAGGGTGTGTTGTTTGATGAAGTAGCTTGTTGAGGGAAGCGGAGGTGTGTCTTTTACTGCTGCATTCTCTCCTACCTTAGAAATATCATCTGGAACACTCTGTCTTTTGATATCTATAGGAATGGTGATATTCTTCGTCTTCATGTGACGAAGCAAATTTCCAGATGATCCCTTTGAATAACTTACAAAACAGCCACAGTACTTGCACTTAGCTTTTCTGTCTTGAGTGAAATCTTCAAAATGACTCCACATGGGGCTGGTTTTTCTTTCTTTTGATTTCATTCTGTTTAAAGCAAAGAAAATATTTTTATAGAATTTATATATTAAGACATTTTAAAATGCATCAAAATATATTTCAGTAAGTAATATTAAAAATGCTATTCCTTCAACTGAGAAGTGATTATTGACAATAAATGAAAGAAACGAAGATAGATTGGTTTCCAAATCTAGTATGATTCTTTTACTTCAACAGAGTTTGTTGATAAAAAAAAAATTGCAACTTTGCGAAGAATTGTGACGAATTTTTTGCTATCATTTTGTTTAAAAACCACATTTGAGGAAGAAAAAAAAAAGGAAGATTTTTTTTTTCTTTCAACAGATTTTAAGCCGACAGAATACAATAAGCGAACAGAAAACTCTTTTCTATAGATAAAAATGTTTTGTTTAAATCGATAGCTTTTGATTCCAGTTGATCAAGTATTATTATATTTTGAAACTAAGCATTGTCTGAGTAATAAAATTGGCATTCAATTGGAAGAAGAGAAGACAAAAAGCATACTATGTATAGTTTGAAATTATTAAAAAGATAGTAAACATTATCCACTATCAGTAACTGCACGGAGCTGACCGTGACATGAATAAAATAAAGTTATAAAAAGGAAAACAAATCAAAACATATTATTGATTTTGCACGTTTAATTTCTCTTTGCGACAATGAGACGATTTGCAGACGTTAAAAAAATTGAAATATATAACAGAAAATTAGGACATTGAAAAAAGATGCAATGAAATTCGAAATTTTGCTCCAAACTATGCTATTAGAAATTAAAATATGCAACGGCTTTGCCAGAGACATGATTCCTGAAACATTAATTTTCGTTTCGCTCCTTTTTAAGTTAATATTGGAAAGACATGTGACACACTAGGCCAATAATAGTCCAGCGAAGAAAGAATATTTTCTACCGTGGATCTGCGAAGAAAATCCTGAACCACCAGAATATAATTAGTTTGAAAATCAATACAAAAAATTATTTCGGCCGTTCTGATTTTAAATTCAGAGATGTTCCTGATTATAACCTCAAAAAATTTGAAAGATAGCAAAATTAGAATGTTGAATTAAAGAATTTAATTTCAATTCTTAAGATAATTCAGGAAAAACTGACTATTTTTTTTTTAATTTCATAATTCAACCAAATAATGTTGGCCGCTCAAAACAGTTGCATTTGATCGAAAATTGTTTCTTTTTTAACCAATGGAACATCGATGTTTCATTTCTGATTATCAGAAACGATGGCCTCTCTTAAACGGGCTCTCTTATGCTCGTTTTTTTTTCCGCAGTTCCGACCAGGGATATAGGAAAACAGTGATAACATTCATTTATTAAACCGCACTGAAAAAGCACCTCTCTTATGCGCTATGCAAAAATTTTTCTAATTTCAAAAGCTTATTCTTTAATTTTCAGCTGATATATCTTTTCTCAGAAAAAAATATAAGTAGAAAAAAGGGAAGTGAAAATGGGGGACATATGTACCCCGCGGGCCTAATCTTGTATCAAAATTTCGCGCACCTAACGGAATGTTATTAGATATCAGAGTACTTGTGGCGGTCCTCACCCTGGCCGAGGTCAGCAATTTTTATGCGGAATCTTTATTAGGATGTATACGGGAAGTCAAGGGGAACCGTTACAGCTGTTTTATCTCTGTATTCCTTGCAAACTAGGATGCAAAAAATTGTATTGTATTGATTTGTTAAAACATTTTACTGCACAATTCTTGTATTTTATATTTATTTATTTATTTCAGGCCACGCCAAAAAGTATCGACAGCTCTGAGTCCAAAAAGAGGCACTCTGCTTTTATACGTGCTTTGGATTTATCTGAACATATCAGGGAATGTGCTTAAGGCGTCTGAGTCTCTACGCTTTATTTGGATGTCTGTCCCCGATGCATTCCCAAGGTTTGAAGAAATGTCAGCGGCTTTTAAAGAGAAAGATCCCCTAGAGATTGCAGACATGTACAAGTTTTATTCGGAGGCTCTTGCTATATCCTCTTCAGATGTTGAACCAAGATCCCTACAGCAATATTGCAGAACAAGGGCACGGATGAGCTTCTGGAAGGCCAAGCGTTGGATTCCAGAAAGCACAAAAAATTGTGGTCTTCCGCCGAAACCTCAATCTTACTTAAGTCTGAAAATATAGCTTTTCTATAAGGGAAATATTTACTGTATTGCTTGTATCAATGAATAAAAATGTTTCATTTCGCTGAGTTTTATTTCTCTCCTCTAGTATGTACTTGCACAAATTTATCATTTGCACCTATGAAATTCAGGAATTCTCTGAAATGACAGTTATATTTTAACATTTTAAACACATTCATGAATGAGGTTTGTGAGGTGCATTTCCAAAACTAATTTTTTTTCTCTGGAGGCTTCATAACTTGATCAGTTTTAGTCGCAAAAGCAGGGAACAATTTTTGTTTTGAATGTTAGCGTGTCAAGAATATTTTACTAAATATAACTAACTAGCATTAAACGCACGGCATTGCCCGTTACTTAAACAAAATAAGAAAAAGGTGCTTTAATCCAAAAATTAAAAAATTACAATATGAAATTCATTAGACCCAAGCAAAGTATGCGAGGCAAAGAAATATGTTAAGACACTGGAGAGGATAATAATCGAAGTCATTCAGTAAACATGACGTCACCTGCCGCGGCAAAAGTGAGGCAATGCATGCTGGGTACGTTTTACTTGCTACAAAGCTTCGTTTCGGATGTACGAGAAAAAGCGTTTGAACTGATCGATAAAATAATTCATCTAAATTCGAAGAAAAGAGGTATTTTATCCGTTCTTGTTTTGAATCGGGGAGAAATATTCTAGTTACTACCTTAAAAAAATTGAAATGATAGCTTATTAGAACGTCGGATGAGCGAAAGTAAAAATGTAGAAGGACAAACTTCAGAGAAAAGTTACTATTTTTAAAAATTTCTCAAAATTTAACGAATTACGTTAGAAGTTCAAAACAAACTTCATTAGAACGGAAATCGTTTGTTCTTTCCGATGATGTGTCTATTTTCTTACGATTATCAGAAACAATGTAAAGGGAAAATATATATCGAAAATGACCCAAAACAACACAAAACATTAAATAAAAATTTTTTTGGATCAAATTTTTAAAATCGGGCTTCGAGGTGCATTGAGAGACCATTATGACTACCTGTGTGCCAAATTTCATTGCTGTAAGTGCGATAGATTCGTCTGGACATCGCAGAAACGCAAACACATAAGCATTGACTTTTATAAGTATAGATAGGGCCGGGCAACTGTATAGAAATTCAGGCTTCGAAATTTTTAAGTATTACATTTATTGACTTAAACGACATAAAACTTGTGAGAGTGAGAAAAAAAAATAGAAAAATATATTAAAAAGAGCATCTTTCTTTCGTTCAGTTGGCTCTGTGACAGCCAGAGTTGTGTTGACTTTCAGTCCATAGCCCGTCTAAGCTAAAGGAAGAAAGAGTTGCTTTTTCACCCCGGATTTTCTGCTCAGTGAACGGATTTCGGGGGCAGATTATTTTGCAGCTCAGACCTGCGTCTCTCTTCCTTTGGATTCTTTTGATGCCTTTTTTACTTTCTCGTATACGAAGTATACAAACAGAAAGTATTGTAATCGTCAAAAAATTCGAACTCGAGATTTCGACAAATCTCCACGTTTTAGACCGCCCTGAGTCTGAAAAACACAATTTTGGAATCATGTCTGTCTGTCTGTGAACACGATAACTCGAAAACTATTAGAGCTACGGGGATGAAATTTGGTATGTGGTCTTTAATAATAATTTGTAGATGTCTATCAAATTTTGGACAAAATCCGTCAACGGGAAGTCTGTCTATCTGTATGTCCGCGGTCATGTGAATACTATAACTCAAAAACTTGAATAGCTGGATGGATAAAATGTGGTACACAGTTTTATCGTCATGAATGTAGGTCCGTATAAAATTTTCTGCCAAATCCGTCGAAAAGAGGCGTTTAAATTGCATATTCAATTTATTTTAATCCGATTCTCATGCGCATGCGTACTGGTAGCAATCTGTTATTGTTGTAAATTTTATTTACAACAATAAATAATGTTTTCAAACATGAATTGTAACACTTTTTTCATTGTTGTAAGTAAAATCCAAACCGATCTCATTATTTCAGCAATTGTTAGGGTTGTGGTAGTATAAATTGTGTTCTTGGGAATTCAATTCCAAAGCGAAGTTTTCGCTTCAGTATTCATTGCATTGCTTATTTTATCGCACTTGCTTCAAAGTAATATTTTTTTGAAACGTGGCAACAGATATTTGATTTCAAGTTTGTTTGTTTGTTTCACTTTCTCGTATATGAAGTATACATAGAGAAAGTATTGTAATCGTCAAAAAAAATTCTCGAGATTTTGACGAATCTCCACTTACAAAGTATACGAGAAAGTTTAGGGGAGACCACTCCCGCTGGTTTCAATATTTTATTACTTTTTTTTTGCATTTTCGTAAGTCATTGAACTCTGAGAGCGGAAAAATAAGCAAATAAGACTCAAAACGAAAAATACAAGATTAAAAAATAATATCAGGGGTGCTGCAGCTCTGCAGCCCTAATGGACGAGCCGCCACTGCTTAGAAATTAGCTATTGGGATAAGATCAGAGTGGACGCTTTGGATAGATTTTTCCTCCGGACAGAATTAAGGCTTTCCCTGGACTGATGGTTGGGACCCGATTTTGAAACCGGAAGGCTCCAAGTTCTAAACCAGATTCCGTCAAAGATCTGTTTTAAATGAAGGTCTGGTGCACCTTAAATCTGTCTTCAAGCGCCAGACGTCTTCTCGCTGGTGTGCTGAGGTAGCATGGAAAAGGTCCTGGTTAAAAATTACTAGGATTGTCCTACAATATCACTCGTGTAACTTTAAAACGGGTCGATTAATGCAATACAAATAAAAATTTCGAAGCAGTTTGGGGGAGTTCATTTGGTATATTTTTACATTACAATTGGGACTTTTCCCTTAGATTGAAAAAATTATAATAAAAAGTTGTCAATTACATTCGAATTAAACTTAACTGCAGGTGTGCTATTGATTTATTCTCTAATTAATTCAACATTGCTGCCCCGGGAGCAGAATTATATCCAGTGTTCTGCAACATGACCTCAAGCAGTTGGAAATGTTCTGCAGGCAGTTTGTCCAAATTCGGCGGACCACAGTAAAGTGCAAATTACATATAAAATACTAATTAACCGGTCGAATCTTTATTACTCATTAATGACAAAGTGTTATATTAAAATTAATTAATTAAAACCAAGGCATACATTCAAAATTTGCAATTCTGTCAATGACTTTTGAAGTCAGGTACTCCGACATTGATGGGAAAGTACTGTTCTTTTTACATAAAAATAAGGTGGATTTTTTTTTGTTTCTGGAGTGTAGTACAGTAGAACCCCGCTAATCCGAAATTCCGGTTAATCCGAACCGATTTTATTTTCGAAAATTGTAGGTAATTGAAAAGATTACCTGAAAAAATTTAAATATACATACTAAAACAAAAAGTACTTTTTCTGCAAGCATAATTTTGTACACATTGAAGAAACTAATGCAATAATTCAAGGATCACATTTACATTTAATAAAAACACATTACAAAACCACATCACATACACATTTACATTAACGATCTTTTGGGGTGAAAAAATTCTTCAGATTTGTCTGACGAAGTGATGTTATTCTCGACGTGAGATCAATATTATGCCAACGTCTCATAAACAGAATGTCTGTTGATGTCGTATTTTTACTCTGCTCTATATATCGCAGTGCTATTTCTAGCGCACTTGCAGCTTCATAATGGGAAACGAGAACATTCTCTGGCTCATCAGTTTCTTCTAGATCAGAGTCATCTTGTGGCTTATTCTGAACTAAAGAAATGATTTCTTCATCTGTATATAACTGATTGGCTTCAGTGTCACAAGACAGCCACTCAGTTACAGTGTGTTCAGTTGCGTCTTCACAGCCTGGGATACATTTAATAAGCGGATGAATTTCGCTTTTGTTTACTTCCCCCCGTTCAATTTTGCTGGAATCGGCCATTATTCTAGTGAAAAGGGGAGACATATTCTCTTTCTATTGCTTTTGAATTAAAAGAATTCAAGAGATAGTAGTACTGAGTGCTTCTAACTTACATTTTTTGAGCATACATCTTTTTCTTTTCTAATTTTATCGGAATTTCAGGTAATCCGAACAGGCACCGGTCCCAATTATTTCGGATTAGCGGGATTCTACTGTACGTATGTTTCACTAAATTGTCATTTGAAAAGGATATTTTTTTTTCTCCATGAAAAGGAATCACAGTAGTCTGGCGGATATGCTACTGCCATTGTGATTAATTAATTATAAATAATAACCGGATTTTTAAGCGTTTCTAATTAATATTAATAATAGTAGTAATAATAGCGGTTATTATAATAATTATTAATAATATAATATATTAATACGGAATTTTTATTCGGTTGTAATTCATAATGACGTGTTATTATTAATAATAACCCCGTTTAGTGTTAACATTAACCGATTAATCACATTGACCGCAATATATATACCACATTAGTGTTAATGAAAAAAATTTCGATGCATTGAAACTCCTCTAAAAAGGCTTTACAATGAAGTTCATTTCTCGTACTTACATACAATAAGCTAAGTTTCATAATTCATGTGTTAACAAAAATGTTTTTTATATATTATAATTTTTTTAAATTTCATTATAATATGCAATACGTAATTTTATAGACATATTAAATGACTAAGAGAAGATAAAACTTAAATTTTATTAGTATAAATAAAAATAGTTCCAATTCATGACAAATAGACAAGAGATTTTTAAAACTTAATTTCATGAATGCTCCTTTCTCAGCTCCGATTTGTTCTTTTATTCAAATAATATCCAAATACAAAAAGAGCGTTGTTCTATTTACGATTTTTGAAAGTTTCTTCATTTCTCCAGTGATTTATTTTTAAAAATTTCTATTAAATTAATAGATTTAATATTGATTTTTTTTCCTTCTTATTGTTGAAACAGGCATTTTAAATTCAATAAAAAAAGTAAAAAACTCTGTTTTTTAAGGAATTTTTAAAAATTATCCCACTCCGTTTTTTAAAAAAAACACTCTAATATGCTACGATTTATGTAAATGAGAACTGTTACAGGGATTGAATCGGTAGAAGCAGGGGCTGATAACAAATAAATTTTTTTCTTTCAATGCTACTTTGTTAAGATGAAGAGAAACAAAAATATAGTTCTCTATAGAAATATTCTGGCAATCAAGGCCGATGTGTGCAGGCTGCTTGAAAAACATAAAATTAAATGTTCACTATAAAAGAGATCAGAAGTAATTTTAAAAGTTAATTCTAAAATTTTTGTGAAAAAAGCCAAATAAAGCCACAAAAAAATGTCAAGACCAAACAAAAGATTTTGAGGCCAAGCGCTTTTTAAAAAAGGCCAAATCCTGAAATTTGGCTTACAAGGCTCAATGTGGCAACCCTTCCAGGAATTCGCAACTCAGAGAAAACGGATAACATCTTGAACAATTAGTGACCTTCGTAAAGGTCACGAAGAGACACTGAAGACACGTCCTGTTCTGCCGTGACCCTCGGCCACGGTCCTGCCCAACTGGAAGGAAACTAAAAGGAAGGAGGTTATAGTTATGGGAGAATTCTAGATTGCAATATTGGCCTTTTTTTTTTCTTTTTTAATATTAGCCATTGTAATTTGGCCCTACTGGAGTTTTCTCTGTCCTTTTAACGCCATATATCGAAATTTTGGCCTTTTTCGAAACGCTTGTTCTTGAGAATTTTTATTTGGCCTCGAATTCAATTTTGGATTTTTTTTTCGTTCAATATCTCTGAAACATATCTCTTTTCATAGAGTTTTAACATTACTTCTCTTAAACGATCCACAGTTATTCCTCAAACAAGAAAGTATCTCAACAGAACGGGGTTTCTGTCCCCCTTTGTGACTGTCGTTGTCACAATAAGCTGTGTTTGTGTTTCTGCACATCAAACTATTTGGAAGACCATATAAAGAATCACTTTGCATGTTATTATTTTTTCGAATTCTTTATCTTACAGTTTTAAACCGTAAGAAAACGCGAAATACAGTGGTTTTTTTTTTTTTTTTTTTTTTTTTAATTTTTAGAAAGAAGGTTCATAATTTTTAAGAGCTTATTAAGAAAATTTCCATGTATTTTTGATATTCAGTGAAATATTTACCTAAGCACAGCAGATAGGTAAAGGTACTGTTAAATATAAGAAATAGAGAAAAGCTTTAAAAAAATTTAGAATGACGCAGATTTTAAATTCGGATCTGTGAAAACAGTGAGTTTTAAAATTTTTTATCACTGATTCAAAACGATCTATTATGAGTCTGATATTAGTTTTAATTAAATGTTTGGAATGTAATTTTTTTCTGTTGTTCATATATTATTAACGCGGAAATACTTTTTCTTAGTTTAACAAAATAGAAAATTAATATAGTACATTTAGTTCACATATTAAAAGCCATTTCATATAGCATTGCGAAGAAAAGAATTTCTTTATTGTAAAGAGCTTTATGGAGTGGTTTTTAAATTTGTTCACTTCAATATGGTTTTATTAGTAATGTAGTGAACATATCTCCATCTAATAGAATTCGCTTTTTTCTTTAATATGTACATTTTTCTAATGAGAATTTCGTCGCTTCACAAGGAACAACGCCGTTTCAATTTTTTGAAATTTCAAAAGGGAAGAAAATACTCAAATTTTTGCAACCAATAGCAAATATTTCTCAATTTTTTTTAACATCTGATAATTCTTAAATATTTGCTATTGGTTTTAAAAAAATAAGTATTTTTTTCTTCTTTGAAATTTCAAAAAACTAAGGTAGGTGGTGTTGCTTTTTAAACGATGATTTATGAAAAGATTCATGCTTGAACCATTTTTACCATTTTTCCAAATGTTGTTTAATGGCTTCTATATAAAATTTTAGGCTTTATTTTCCCAGTTTGATCTAGAAACCATGTGCTAATTTTTTTTTCAAAAGAAAAATTACAAAAAATAAGGCCACTAAATTGAAAATTTAGAAAGCAGTATGTTTATTTTTGTTTATTAATTTTAATACAACTCAGTTGCTACATAGATTATAACATCACGAAGAAAAGTTGACTAACATATTCCACTATGCTTATAAATTAGAATATCTGAATTAGATGAAATAATGTCTTTTTTCTCACCTCTTCAAAAGTAATATTGTATCATCTTAGTTTAGAATTCAGTGGTCTTGCTTATAGAATAGTCAAATAACACAAAAACCGTGAAATATTTTTATCACGTTTTTTTAACTCGCTTTTCTTGTCCGCTGGCTACAAATTTTGCAATCGATTTTAATCACTTCCCTATGAGCTGGAGACTTGAAACTAAGCATAGCTCAGAACAGATGACAATGCAGTCCTAACTCTCTTGTTCGTCTGTTAATTTTTAGTTTAATATTTTTGTGTTGTACCACTCAAAGTTTCGATAGATGGCGCTGTCCAGGCGTCATTCGTGAATATAGAGGGGAATCTTGGTTGTGGATTCAAGAACAATAGGAAGAGTGGGGGAACATTAGAAGTTGATTGAAGTCGGAGAGTTTGCTCATACCAGAGTGACAAGACAATCATTTGTTTTCGTGAAATTTCAAGGGAAGAATCTACGCGGTTGCTAGTTGTTTTCGTCAATCAACTTGATTTTAGAATAAATATAAACAGATTGATATATTATTGTAGTAGCAACAATTTTCTATTTATGATTAAGTGAAGAGAAACTGAAATTTGCCCTCTCTGTCAAATCTCATCAAGATGTTTAAGATCGATGATTCAAATTTCAACACACAAGACTAAAAGCAGAAATAATTATTTAAAAAAATTTTTTTAATATACCACTTTAAAACGGTTTAAAGGTATATTATTAATTCATTCAAGCATGTGTTCAATATTTATCAGAAGAGGGTTATAACTAGGTTACCAAACGGATTTGCGCCAGTGAGATGCGAGAGTGGTTGTAATTGAGGTCGATCGATTTGAAAAAGCTCCGCTTGGCTTGCCAATGAAAGAAAATTCATCTTACATCAGGGGTTCCCAGCCTTTTTCTCCTCACGTGCTCCTTAATTAGTCTTTTTTAATTTCTCAGTATCTGTCATATTCCTCACCATCATTCATCTACAAAAAGTTTTATCAATAATGTTAAAGACGTAGGCAACTTATCAATGAATCGATATAGTAATGACTTATTTTGATTTTGATTTTATTCTTTTATTCCATTTTACTATAGTATTATTTTACGCCAAAAAAATGTATTGAGCACTCATGAAAGAGCAATTTATATGAACATTCGTTATTCACTAAACCAATCGAGCAATTAATGTGCCTGCGTTTAATCGCCTTTAAATAAAACGTCAAAATAAAATGTTTCGAGAAGTATCCAGTTGTTCTGTAGAAAGAAATTACAAGAACAAAAGAGATACAAAAGGCGCCTAGTAAACTAAGTACAGCTTTTATGGTGACTGATTATTCACGCATAATCGGGCTGGTGGACCTAAATATCAATCATTCCTGGGTTTCCTTTTGCTTTCTTTTTTCTTTTTTTTAGCATGGCATTAGAACTTGCGCAACATTCACTTTTACTTTTCTTCTACGAGCAGGAAACAAAATTCTGTAACTTTTTTTTTTAACCCATTTTCTTGCGTCCGCCATTAACGACTTTGCTGCGTACCGCCGAATACAGCTTCTCAACCTAGGTAGCGTACCAGGTTGGGAACTCCTGACTTACATCCATTGTTGATGAGCATCCTGTTCAGGTCAGTTCAAACGGAAAATTAAAAGCTTTGTAGTCTTGTTTCAATTCTATACCATTAGAATAAATTATCAAACATTAATAAAATTGTATATTCTCTTTGACTCTGGGAGCATAAATTATTTTTCACTTCATACCTCTGTGCTAATGTTATGGAAAGGGTCGTTGGTACAGTTTTAGAATTTTATGCTAATTTGACCACCTCTCCAAGACCCTTCTAAGCCCCAGGCGTCGTTTCAATATTCTTAAAATATGTAGTCTAGTTGTAACTAGATGTACATTCAGAAGAACTCACACACAAAGTATAACCTGGGAATATTTTTATTAATTGCATCCAACACTGTATTTAACTATATCAAAAGAAAAGTTATTCTTCAAGATTTTAAATATGATTGAAGTTTCTTCGGCAAACCAGTTTCTTTTATACCGCCGCCAATGCCCATTTTGATTCAGTCTTCTACGAATGCAGTTCTGGAATAATGCTGCAGCTTGCGGAGCAACATCTGGATGAAATTACCAGCTTGAGTTAAAATTAAACATCAGTAGTCTCTGCGGAACTGACTCCTCTTCTTAAAAACTTCTGTTTTCACGTAAGCAACAAAGAATCGCGGAATTCCAGATTAAGCGCAGAAACGCAGTCTTCTGGAGGATTTTTTTGACTTGATGAGATATATCCAAAACACTTGAACAGCAAAGTCTGTCTTGGTAGACTCATACGCCGTAAGTATTTTATCGAAAAGGATGTCTCTGAAAGAAAAATAAAAAATTATGAGAAATTTTCTATAAAAATCAAATTGGTACTATTAAATTGCGCTAAAGATGAGCTGTTTACTGGAGCTAGCGCCATGGACTAATGAGGTCCTCAATGACTACATTCCACAGGTTGACTCACTAATTCCTAATTAGATTTTTAACCTAGTTTATATCTCGATTAATTTTTGATGATTTTAATCGTAAAAAATGTTGTATAAGACCGCGTGAACATTCTCCATTCAGCCTTTCAACATTCATCGTTCTTCCATTCATATATCTCTTTACAAACCATTATCAATACAACGCAACGTCTAATACCATTTTCTTCAATAAGTTCTATAGTTGCTAATTAAATTCTGCCGAAGGTAGCAAGGAAATATGGATCTCAGGAGCCATTTAGGGGTACCATTGGGATAACTTACTCACATTTATTTCTTCATTTAATGTCATTAATGCAGTAGGGTAGCTAAAACACAATCACCGCTTTCCTATTTGCCAGTTTACATTTATTAAGCTTTCCAAGTGATGAATGGAGCATATGTACGCGAATCCGATTTTAGACTGGGGGGCTGAGGTATAAAGAGTTTTGTATCAATGACGAATGTCAAATCTTGGCGGCTTATGTAAGCTACAAAAAACACTTTAATTTCTAAGCAGACTTAATCTCAACTGCCAATAAGAATCAAAGAACAGTAAAACTTTCGATAATTTAGCAAAACACATGAAATAACTAGTTAAAACATGTTTTTTGGTCGTCAACGCTGCAACACAGTGGAATGACTACAAAGTAGAAACTTTAAACCTCTCAAACTGTTTTCACTTTTAAGAGAGGGACAAGAAAACAGCTTTCAATGATTTTTAAATAAAATAGAATTCTGAGTCTGGTTTAGGGGGGGGGGGGACAGTCTTATAGACACCCCTTGGATTCGCCATTGAATGGGATTTTAAAAAGATAGAGCATGGCACCCTGATGACACCTTTCACCAGACCACGTAAATACTGATTCTTGGTGGGGAAATGCAAATAATAGCTTTCTACCACATAATTTAATGTCACTTAACTGACAACAATGCTCATTTGAAAGTGTCATTAACAAATGGGATCTCGACAGATGTATTATTGCATAAGTAATCTTCCATAGAATTAAAGAAAATATTCTTTCACTACTGTCGAGAAAATTCAACTGAAAAAGGAATGATGTACAGTGATGATGGAAAGAAGATGCTCGGGCACACCTAAACGAGCCAAGATCTCGCCAAACCACTCCTTTATGCACACCAAAATACTTTCGCCAATGTAAAAAATTTGATGAGGATATGGTCAGGGGAAACCAATGTAGTCTGTGGGTTCCATTCAGCATCGGACAGGTGGGAAACAGTCCCACAAGGGAGGAGAGGACGGTCTCTCCAGGATCACGCGCAAAAGTAAGAAGTCTTTTGCGCATCACTGATGAGGTGAGAGTCGTCTGGGGTAATAGCAGGCCCTGTTTTGAAAGCGTGGGAGGAGTGTACTATGGATCGGGTTGTCCGTAGGTTATAGGTTTGCTGTTAACACGGTCTCGACACATGAATGGCCTCCTGGTAGTCTAAAATCTGATAATTGTCAGGTAAAAAAGCTCCAAATGACTTTGGAGCACTCTCCTCACCAGTGTTCGGGATTATGGGAAGCATGAAGACAAACCATGGGAGATGGTCTCCTAAATTCTCGTATACTTCCTCTAAAAGGTGTCGCTTCCTTCCCCCTGCGTGGATAAAAAAAATTCGAACCTACCAAAACCCAAACTAAATGACTATCAGAAGGTTTTTTCATTGTAGATTATATGATTGTAAAATATTGTGTGAAGAATCATATTCAAAGTGCGTACCGATTAAAACACAGACTTCTTTCCGCACTGTACCGGCTCAAGGGACTATGACGCAATCCTTTCCTGCGTGCAATAACAGAGATGTAAAACCAGTACGTACGCACACATGACAATCGGATTAAAAAATTGAATGGCAATTTGTCGCCTTAACCTATTGAAAACGAATAAAGGCCAGATCTATAAATACCCGAAGTAACCGTCATACCAATTTTTTATTTATCTAAGCCAAAGGTTTAAGAGATATACTTGCCAATTATGCGATTATACAGTACGACAATCAACCTCGATGGATTTTGGTCCAAAACTTTATATAACCTACATCATGATAATAAAACTAAAATTAAATTTTGTCCCCAACTTTCTTATTATAAAATTGGCTATTGAACGCGGATAGACAGACACATAGCTGCACCGAACGAAGCAATGA
>BGPR01031911.1:0-17777 GCA_013235015.1 Araneus ventricosus | reverse complement strand
TTAAACTTTTTGAAATATGATGAAAAAACATCAGAATGGGTTTAGTTTATTGTCTAGACATAGAATCCACAAATTTTTTTTTTTTTAAAATTACTTCATTCCGAAGGGGGGGGGGTCGTCCCCCCCTTGGGGTCAACCCCCTCATATAAGAACCCCTTAGATACATCCACCTGGATACACTCAAAATATATTGTTGAATGTTAGAGAAAATCACAAATTAAAACTTCAAGAATATTGGAGGAAAATTTTAGAGTTAATTTGCTAAAATTGTAAACATCCAGAACTGAAAAATTTCTTATCTCCGAGTTAAGGAATTATCACCAACCTTTGTTTCTAATAATTCCTATTCCGAAACAAAATTTCATGAGGCTGCTATATACATTCTAAAAGGAGTACTATTAGCCCTATCCTAAACCTATTATTTTCCATTTATAGTTGAATTTAACAGTTGAGAAGCGAGTGAAATTAGGTGTGCCATCAGCTGGCACATGGCGCCGCAAAGGGTTAAAAACTGAGTAAAAACACTCATATAATTGTGAGTAGTAATATGCTCAAACTGTTGGCTGAGAAACATACCTGTCCAGATTTTAATGTCTTCCATACAAATTCTTTCATTTGATCTTCAGTCACATCAGGTCCAAGTTCTTTCTGTAATTTTGTCAGCCAAACAAGAACTTCCTGAAAAACAAAAGTCAATTTAATAAAAAAGCGTGATTTCTTATTACAGCAAATGCCATGCAAGCTGTATTTAATTCATGCTATTTTTTAACAAAAAGGCTTCCATGTAGTTCGCACATCTATTTATTCCCTTATCATCTTGGCTCTACAGAAAAGCTCTGATTCTAGTACACAATTAAGAGATTAAACACAAAATTTACAGCCCCGGAAGCAGAAAGCGATTGAAAGCACGACGTACGTCGCAGAACAAACGCGGTCTTTGCAGAACGTTTCATCCTTTAAAAAAAAAAAAAAAAGGCCATTAATGAACTTGAGTCAGAGATCCCCAGATTAAAGAAATTTATATTATTTAATATTTCTATTCCCATGTTGGAAGCAATTTGTGAATCTTGGGGATCCACAATCAACAAAATTGTACAAAAAAGACCCACCGCAATTGATGGGGATGACGCAGCACGTGGAACAACTGACAAAAGAATCTTTATTTATTCCAGTGGTGTACCACCTGGCCATAAATCTGTCAGAAAGTTATTAAATGCGGCCATTGTCGCAATGTACGGGCCGAATTTTCATAAACATTTTGTGAACAGTACTTCCCCATTAATGTCGCAATATCTGACTTAAAATATCATTGACAGAATTGCAAATTCTGAATGTATGTGCCTTGGTTTTAAATAATTAATTTTAATATGTTTTGTCATTAATGAGTAATAAAGATTCTACTGGTTAATTAGTATTTTTATATCTATTTTACATTTTACTGAGGTCTGCCAAATTTGGACAAACTGCCTGCAGAACATTTTCAACTGTTTGAGGTCATGTTACAGAACACTGGATATAATTCTGATCCTGGGTCTACAGCAGAGATGAAAACTTTCAGATAATTAAGAAGGGATATCAACTGAACAAACATATTAAATAATTAACTCATCATTTCCCGATTTAATTTAAAGCACACATTTCAATAAAATTCTTTTAAATTACGTCAAAAACACCACAATGTTAAGTAAAATTTCATTCATATTATGATTTGTGAAGATTTTTTTTTTATAGAAAATCATTTTAAATACTTTTTTATAGATATACATTAAAAGATACTTAAGATAGAGTCAAATAACAAATAAATAAAAATTTTAAAAAATAATAAACATTACTTTTGAATTCTTTGCAATAACTTGAAAATAAATTAAAGTATTTTTTTCACCCAAAATCACGACATTTTGATTTCAAAATCTGGATATACCCAATTGATTTAGAATTATTGATTAGGTTGGAGGGGGGGAGGGGTTCGTGAAATTGTGACAGTTTGTGACAAGGGGAGGGGGTAACAAGAAGTGTGACATCACACATTTTGGTTAAAATAAAAACATTTAAAATCAGCAGATTAAATTTTGAAGTTATTTTGAAATTACCAGAATTTGGGGGGATTTTTTTAATCTGGGCTAAAACAACTTTCATGTGATTTTTTTCTCTCTCTTATATTCCTTTCTTTTCGAAAAATTCATTCAGGGTAGGTTCTGAGAATATGATAGCAGCAAAAATTCTTCACCATCAGAAGAAAACCTTCCCTTGAAATGTCCAACAGAAGATACTTCGCCCCACCTGGGTGAGTGGTAGAACTGGTAGTGGCACAAACAGGTTGATCTTATTGAAGCAGTTTTTTTTTTATTCAATCTGTTTAAGAGTATTTTGTGTTCATAAAGTAAAGATAAGATTTAAAGCAAAATATATCAAATTCCAAAATACTACTGTTTACAATTGCTCTTTTATATTAATATTTTATTACTATTGTATATTAATTATGTTTTTTGTTGTAAACCTTAATCTTATTTCATACAAAATAAGTACACATATAATCATTGTTATTGATATGCTCACAAATGTCATTAAAACACATAGTTAAAGTTTAAAAATAAAATTTGAAATATGATCTACAACGTAGTGCTTTGTTTCTGAACTGCAAGTATATGTTTATGTAATATAATGTGACATGTGACAAGGGGAAGGGAGGGGGTATGGTGAAGTGTGACACTTAGTGACAAAGGGGGGTCAAAAATATTGAAAAAAAAAAAGTGTGACATCATTTATGGACAGCCCCTTAAAATACAATTCATGTATTTCCAGGAATGAGTCAATTTGTCTTTATTCATTAATTTATCCAAATTTACACGACCCGAAGGAATTATTAAAAATTAGAGGCTTAAACCCCCTGCTCACTCTGCTCCCCAACCCCCAAGAATTATGTTGCGATGCTTTTGTGATCCCAGCTCACTTTGCTCACCCGCCATACAGTTATGCATTTCTGCTAGTAATATGAAATTATAAATATATTAATTACTGAAAGTAAATTCAAATTATCTGAAATTGCATGAACTCCTAAAATTAAATTTTCACCAATTTCTTAAGTTAATATCTTCTGGTAGCACAGTTATATATATATAAATGTTAGAAGATGTGTTAGAAATGTTAGAGAATATGTAATTGAATGTTGAATGCTAATATATGTAATTGCACGATGTTTAAAAATAAAAATTGTTTACATCAATCATAAATCAGTCATTTAGAACTTCTTTCCATACACAATCGACAATATTTTAAAATGTTTTATTTGCCCTTACTTCATTCCACCACAATTATAAACATGCCCTATTTTCAATGAAGTGTAGGCGAGAAAAGCTTTCCCACATGTATTCACACTCACTCCAATTATTAATCAGCCAAGAAATAACCTTTTCTCTCTGGGCAGTTATTTATGCGCTAAACCTCAGAAAATTTAAGTTGTCATGAGATGATATAACCCATTTTACAACCTTTTACCAAAAAAAAAACCATTTAAAGAGAAAAGTTGGCTTGAAACATGCTCATATTAACTATTCAAAATTGAAACCATAAGAATTATGTATTTTTAGCTTTTTAAAATTGATTAGATCGTAAGTTCACTCATGTTATGTTGCTCAGAAAGCTTCCCCACATGTATGCAGACTCGCTCCAGTTACAATTTAGTCAAGAAAGGTACAACATTTTTTCTCTGGGTAGTCATTTATGTTTTTTAAAATTCAGAAAATGTGAGTAATTGAAAGATGAAATAGCCCAATCCTCAACCTTTTATTCATTCATTTGCCTAATTGAAACTGCTATACTTAAACTTATTTTATTCAAACTATTTAACTAAAAAAAAAAAAAAAAATGTTGTCTCGGACTTTCCACCATTGTAAACAAACCAAACTTGTGAGCTGTTGCCAAATGGAGATTAAGAAATTCTACCCTTTTTTATCTCTACATTAGAGAATTATATATATAGCAGGTATACAAATTCAGAACATTGCCTCTCCCATAAATAAAGACATTATCCGATTTTAAACCGAAAAAATATTTTTTATTATCAGTTTTTTAAAATAATTTTTCACTCACAGATATTTATCAACAGTCCTTCTAAATAAGTGTCATGAGATAGTCACTTTAGAGCTATAGAATAATTTTTTAGCTTGTTCTAGATTTACTACTTAGTCTTTTTTTAATACATAATTTCATGGAAATGCTAAGCAATATAGAGATTTAAAAGGAAGAAGTTGCATAAATTTAGACATAGGGAAACATCTGAAAGAAGTTCTGAGAATTTAAAATGATCTTTGGGCAGTATTAATAGAATTTTGCAAAAAAAGTGGTAAATGGTCCAATTCTGGTGGACAAAAGAAAGCCTCTTTGCGAGATGACAAAATGATATTACAAATGGCATCGAGGGAAAATAATATTATGATGAATTGCATCAAGAATTAGATTGGAAAAACACAATTCACATAAGAATTATTATCCAGAAATTGATGAAGAAGTGATATTTGAAAGAACACCATAAAATAACATGGCAGAACTTGGAACAGAAAATTAAGTTCATGGTTATAAATGGCTTTCAATTCTATTTAGCGACGAGGAAAGTGGAACCAATGGATATAAATTTTACTTTCCTGATTTAAGTAACAAACCAAAAGTGTAGTTGGCAACAGGGCAGACGTTCAATAATGACATGGAGTATTTTTTGATTTAATGGCCAGATGTTTGTGGTGTTACACAGAAAAACATTGAACACTAAGGGCTATCAGTTAATATTAGAGTACCATTTGGCTCCACTACTGGATTTGCTAGGACAGCATGAATGTATTTTTCAACAAGAAGGAACATTGATGCATACATGAAAATAAATAAAATACAATTTCATCAGAATATCATCAAATGTAATGGACAGCCCTACCCTTAGTCTAGTTCTAAATCCTATAGTGAACATGTGGTGAAAGCCAGCGCGAAGAATAAGCCAATATTTTTCAAGAAAGCAACTTCAAACAGCGATTCAGCAAGCATGGTATTTATTAACTGCCACAGAATTCATAAAAAAAAGTCATTTTAATGGAAAATTGGGTATTAGAAGTGACAAAAAATCATGAGAACTGTGCTGGAATGTGCTGATACTGATGCTGTATTAAGTATCAGCATTTTTATGTATATTGTTAGCATTTTAAAATTTATCCATGAAACATTTGAATGTCTATGATTATGGTACACCATATTTTGTGAATAAAACATTTTTTGAAATTTCTAATAAATTAAAACCTTTGATATTTCCTATAGTATTTACAATCATATATATATAGTCATACCGCATAATATATTAATTTCATTCTCAGTTTTTCTGGGGATGGTGTTTTATTCTTGTGTCTATATTTTCGGAACAGGGTTGTATATGCCAGTTGATACCTGTTTAGGAGTTTGAGAATACATAATGATTTGTTAGACAAAGCAAATAAAGAAATAATGGATTGCAATCGATTTAGCCACAGAATTTAAACGCAACTCTCCAATAAATAGGACATTGGGAATTAATATGTTAAGCATTTCATATGCTAAACTATTCATATAACAATGAAATGAAATTTCAAGCCAACTTAATAAATACAGTGTAAATTAGGAATTGTTGATGGATCAAGACCATTATTGTAGAAATTTTTATTATTAGAATACTTTGAAAAAATGACGTTAAACCAGCGAGAGTGGTCTCCCCTAAACTTTCCTGTATACTCCTAACACATGTAGAGAAAAAAATAAGCTAAAAGGCAGTAAAAAGAACAAGAATGCCTAACGCAGTGGAGAAAGAAAAACGAAATGTCATACCACAATTTCAGAAGGTCGTCCAAAGCGGAAGTGGAATTAGCAGCTGGCATGATAACTAATAGGAATGGGTGCAAGATAAAGAAAAAATTTGCAATTTGAAGGACTTTTTTTTAAATGATTGACACAAAAATTGGACACAAATCTACCATTAAGGTAAGAAGGCCACACACCAAATTTCATTTATCAAAGTAATTTTTTAAAGAGGTAATTGCATTCAAAAGTATTCGATTACACAGACAATCAACCCTTCAACGGATTTGGTCCAAAATTTGATACAAACCTACATTCCTGATGATAAAAATGTGTACCAAATTTTATCCACCCTAGCTAAGTTCGCGAGTTATTGCGTTCACATTAACACGGACATACAGACAGACTTCCCGTGGACGGATTTTGTCCAAAATTTGGTAGAAACTTACAAATTATGTGCAAAGATCACATACCAAATTTCATTCATATAACTTTAATAGTTTCCGATTTAACGTGTTCACGGATAGACAGACATAATTCCAAAACTGTGTTTTTCAGATTCAGGGAGGTCTAAAACGTGGAGATTCGTCAAAATCTCGAGTTTGAATTTTTTGACAATTACAATACTTTCTATTTGTATACAAGAAAGTAATACCAACTCACTTTCTAAAAAATTTAAAAGTTACAGTTATCTTGTACCTGATTTGCTAGTCCATGAAGAGGTCCAGCGAGTCCATTCATTCCAGCAGAGAATGAAAGATATGGATCAGACAAAGCGCTTCCAACTAAGTGGACAGTGTGTGCACTTACGTTGCCTCCTTCATGGTCACTGAAATCATAAAAAATTAACAAATTTATCAATAGGAGGAAACATTTCAAATATACTACTTCTCACAAAAATCAGGATTTCCAACATTTAGAAGTCTACATTAATTAAAAAAAAAAAAAAAATCAAATTTTTTTTTTTTTTTTACCTTCACTTATGTATAGAATTTGAAGAGCCATTTATTCCAAGAACAATAAAGGCAAAAAAAAATGTCAATAAAAAAATCACAGTAACTTAAATTTCTAATACATGCACTCAATTTATTAATTTAAACTAACAAAAGAAAACATAAAGCCCATGTGAATCCCTATTTTAGCCAAATACATTTTTCATAGTTCTCTCTAAATATCGCCTACATGGAAACGTCAGGCAGCAATTCAGAATCATGCTGGTGTAATTTTTGGGAGTCTAAATATAAAAAAATTTCAGTTTGATTGCATCAGTGCAGAGTACAAATTCAGTCTCAATCAGTTTAAAGCCTTATTTCAAATGATATATGAACACACAGAAAAATATAAAATTAAAACTGACAATAACATAAGGTTTTTAATTAACTATTTTGTATATTTTATTCAGATAAGCAATTTCAGCTTGATCTCGTATATAAAGATCAATAATGTCAGCTAAAATACAGTATTTCACCCAGTCTTCAAAACTAAAATGAATATTTTCCATAACTTGCAACATTACATATCATTATGCATAATTAAGAATGATGAAAGTGTGAACACATTGAAAAAAGGTGTATTGCCTTAACCATCAGTCATGCACAAAGGTATATTTTAAGGTTAAATTACATTTGAATATTTTATCACTTAGCTTTATTAGACAAAAAGAATGAAAAGAGAAGCATTACAATACTGGTAACAAACTTTATGATAAATTTATAATAAATTAATAAGTTGAACAAAACAGAATATGGTTAAATTATAAAAAAAAAGGTTTCTATAATGCTTCAATTAGTATTTAAAGCAAATTCATACTTTATATTTGAAAACATTCAGATAGAATAATTCCAACCTTTCTACACATGCAATAACCACATTTTAAAACCTATTTCTAATAACCCCCTGCTTTTAAAATAACCCTTTCTATCAAAAAACTTGATCAGAACATCTCAAGTTAAAGTACTGTTATCAAAGTAATAAGTTGACTAAGTTAACTAATGAATTTAACTATAGGTTTCATTTTTAAGATGCATGAAGTACAAAAACATTTTGGCTCACAAGCAAACACACACTTTTATACACTCATGGCCAGTTCTGAGCAAACTTTTAGTTTATTACAAATAATAATTGTTCCAACAGTTATTAAGTTAATTAGCAGAGATTTCAATCTAGTTGAACAAAGTAATCTTCCAGCTTTGCCGGTATAACCGGTTATTTTCTGTGCATATTTAAAAAGCCTAGCACATAAGATGGGACACACTTATTTTGCCACCAAGGAATATGTATACTAAGAAAAAGGTATCAAAAAGTTGACGAGACATGCTTTGAGAGACATACAGCAAACAAAAACACTTTTGTTGACAAAACTCAATAACATAAGGATGGATCAAGTCTACAGTAAATTTCAAAATACTACAGCTGAAAAAGGGTGATGCAAGGCAATTGATTTGCAAATCAATCATTGGAAAGAGATAGTCAGCAAGTTTTTACTTCACTAACTAAATAGGCCTAGAGGGAGGTTCTGAAAGCTAGAGTGAACTGCTGGCGATTGTTGAGATTTTTGCTTTGAAGTGAACAATGCCAATGGGTATTAAGCATCTTAAAAAGTTGGGAAACTGTATCTTTCTACAACAACACCTGGATAGTGACAATTTTGTGTTCGAGCAAAATGGAACACTACCAGAATGGCAGATCAAAGGTTTTCAATTGAAGAGTTCTTAATAGCTTGACTGAGAATACAGGAAATTCAGATTTGGCAATTCAATTGTGGAAAGTTTGTTCTTCTGACATGAATTGTGTTTTTTTTGGTGGTGGTGGGGAGGGCTTTCTTAAGCCAGTCATTTAGAAGCACTCCACTCCATACAAACCTGACCATTAAAACTAAGCATGAATGCATACATGCCAAAATTGGAAACATGGCTGTCCGTAGCAGAAAGTCTAAGACGGCGGCAAATGCGCATAGGCCCACACGCAGAAACAGACTTGTGTCAAATTTTGAAATTATGATAATGTATATATTTCGTATTTAAAGTAATAAAAAATATCTATATTTAAGAAAAATATCTGATCTGAATGAATAATACAAGAAATATATATATCACTATCATTACAAGAATCAGAAATAATTATATGACATTTTTCAAAAACATGAAATGCAGAAGAAAGATATCTGGATTGTGATGTCATCAAAAAATATAACTAAAAGGTCTGCGCGCAATGTGAAAAAACTAGGGATGACGGTTATTGCAAAAACTGGTTTTCAGTTATACCGATTTATTTCACCTGTTTAATGACGGTTCTAACCGCCCAAAATAGCCGGGGGTTTTTAGGGGGAGGGGTATTAAAAAAACGGGGTTTTTTGTACATTTTTAAAGGAAATGAACTCATTGGTCAATATATTCATAATAACTCTTTCAGTAATGGTGAGAGGATCTGAGAATGAATCATGGCACAGTAGAAAATTCTGTAATATTTTTGCACTCCTATTTTTAAAAGGATCTGAAAATCTTTTGAAATAGAATTAGGTAGCATTAGGTTTATGGCAGTGGCGAATCAAGGATTTGGGTCGGGGCGGCCCCGCTGAGGTCATAAAAATTTTGTATTGTCATAACGAATGTCAAACCTCATGCCATATGCAAACCAAAACAATTTTACAGACTTTTCTCACTTGGCAATAAGAATCAAAGAACACTACAATACTTTTGATAATTTAAGAAAAATACTATCAAATAACTAGCCAAAAAATGTTTTCAACTGCTTCAATGCTACAAGTACAAGTGAAATGGATAGAAAAGCAAGAAAATTTTTGAATCTGTCAAGCCAGAAAACAATGTCACGATTTTATTATTTTTTAAAAAATTAAGAACAAACAGTTGTAGTGATTTTAAATAAAATCAAGAATTTTGGTTTAGCTGGGGGGGGGGCTGCAGCCCCATAGCCCTCCCCCTGGATTCGTTACTGGTTTAGGGTTATAATTTTTTAACGCTCTTGCGATTTTGTTCACTAAAGGGATAATGAAGCTTCCTTTAATATACTCATCTCCGAAAATTTTCTTAGTGGACATACTTGGCCACTATAACAATACACAAAATATACAATATTTCTGAGACCAATTAAATGACTACACCGGAAATCATTCTTGATGCGTTTTTAATTTAGAAGTGCAGAACATCATTCTGGATTTTCTTTTTTTTACAAGAAATACATAATAAAAAATAGTGAAAACGCTCTTAAACAGCGTGATTTTTGTCACCCATGTTAGAGCATCCCGGCACTGCTTATTTTGGTAACTACACCATTGATAGGTTGAGACTTGAGCAATTAATGAAAATGATAGCTGTACTCAAATAACCTGTGGTAGCTTACAGGGCAATTATCTGAAATAAACTCCAATATGTAGGAGCTGTGTATTGTTGGTACTGATTGAATCAAAAGTATTACATTTTAACGATTACCACGAAAACGAAACCATGCGCATGACCGATGCACCGCCTTTGCTACTTAACACAGTTTTGCTAATATATTATTTAACCATATTAAATAAATTTATTTTAATTGTAGGAATATCAATACATATTTTTTTCTAAAAAATAACTGCCCACTAAAATAATAGTGACCCGATTTTTTTAATTTAACCTCTTTTCCAAAGCTAATTTACCCGGTTATTGGATTTAAAAAAAAAAAAAAAAAAAGGTTATAACTGGACCACAACAAATAACCGAAAAAAGCTGGCTTTCAGTTTTAACCATCAAGTTTTTCTTATCCCTAGAAAAAAACTCATTCCCGCAGAAATTTTAATCTTACCCGTAGTTTGCTGAAATTTTTGACAAAATCCTAGTTACTACAGAGAATCCGTAGCAGTTGGCATGTATGCAAATGTGGAAAACAATCAGTTTTGCGATGGCATGGTCAGTTGTATATCCCACCCTTTCCAATCTCCATGCCATTTGGAATGAGTGCTGGCTGGTCGATGAATGCAAGATGGGGAGGGAGAGGTTTGGGGTGCATGGAGGTGGGCTTGTAACATACCTTAGCAAGGCATTCACAAGGGGGTCTGAATTTATTTATTTGCAACCCGCTCCAGTTCATTACAACTGTTTATCCTTAATTTCCCCTTTTTGGAAAAAATAATAACAACATTGCTTTCTGGCTTGACAGGCTCGAAAATTTTCCTACTTTTCTAGTCATTCCACTTATACTTGTAGCATTGACGCGGTCGAAAACATTTTTTGGGAAGTTGTTTCATTGTATTTCTTATTAAATTATCGAAAGAATTGTAGTGTTCTTTATGATTCTTATTGCCAGGTGAGGCCATGAGGTTTGATATAGGTCACGACGATACAAAAAATTTTATGGCCTCAGCCCAACCCCCCAGACCCGAATCCTAGATTCACCACTGGCATGGATATAGTTACAGACTCTGAATAAGTACCCTTTTGCTGAGATTGCTAACAATATTCTTAAAAAAGTGTTTATTTAATAAAAAAATGCCCGCCCCGGCCCAGCCTACTCAAGAAAGTGTAAGGCCTTCCACAGACAGAAGGGGAAACATAAAACAAAAATGAAGTACATTAAAAAAGAGTTTACAAAGAACCCCAAGGGATGAGCACAACAATTTAAAAAGCATCGCTTACAACAGTGAACTCAAAAAAATAAATAAAGAGCAAAAACACAAAACGCAAAGGAGCAAAACACAAAAAGCTTAATATTAAAAACACAAGACACAAAAAGATTTAGAGTAAAAACACAAAGAGCACAGACATAAAAAACTAAACATTAAAAACACATAAAAAAGATAACCAAATTAAAATCAATAGCATTTAAAACCAAACACAGTTACAAACAAAAATCGAGAGACAATGCGCATTACAAAAACTGCACAGAAGTACACAAGAGATCTAAAAACTTTACAATGGACAAGATAATAATTCAAAAGAAACCGAAACAATTCCTAAAACCGTCGAAAACTCGAGAACAGTTAACCGAGTAGTAGAATGAGACCGAGTTGAAGAAAATAATAAAAATTTCCTGAAACCAGAACACTCCAATCAAGTCCAAAATTCAGTATTAAACAAGCCTATTGCACAAGTCCCCACAGAATATGGAGATCTTTTAAAGTTGCAAAATGCACTCCCCATTTTTCAATGAATGGGTCTGAATGAAGTAGGTGTTGCACACAGTGACCCTACTATATAGATGGGCTAAAAAATGGAATGACATAGAGTGAATGTGAATGACAGCCTCCAGGACCATTTTCAAATATCAGCAATTCTGAACAAACTCAAAACACAGCCCCCACAACTGAAATACACCAAAAGTATCCAGTGGACAAGCACGGCTAAGCTAGAGAGAGTAAAAACACATTAAAATACCATATGAAGCTTCCATCATTATTCTCTGCATTTTGAAATTTGGCCCACTTCAGCATGTTGGTTTTATATTCTACTAGCCGCCTTTCGCCCGTTTAAATTAGTTTTTATTTTTGTATTTCAAATTAATCATAGCATCACCAGGGTTCATACACATTTCCTTAAAAGAAAATCAAGGACTATCAAGGACTTTTAAGAACTAAAAAAGCCAAAAAATAAGGACCTCTAAATTGAATAAACTTAACGAATTGCCGCACGCATTTTTAAATAAAATGTCTCATTTTTGCAAATTCAACCTATTAGATGATAAATTACATAGAAGATACATTACAAATTTAACACAACAAAACTCCTAAAAATATGAGTTAATAAATTGATGAAAAAAACCATTAAACTGGTAATCAAATTAAATATCTTTTAATTCCAAACTTTTTTCATTCCATTTTACATCTAAGGTATTTATTTTAATTTATTTTTCAGAAATTGTTTTTCTTAGTCAGTGCGATTGAATAAATAAATTTATGTCCTTTGACTTTTCAGCCTCCTTAGCTACATCATTTGCTTTCTCATTTGTTTGGTGTAGGTCCATTTGGAGGAACATTTTCTTTTGTTTTAAAAATCTATTTTCTCCTCTAAAGCTTTTCATTTCAGTTGATTTGTTTCAGTCTTTTCTTTGGACCTTTCACTTTCTAAATACTGCATGTATTTTGCTCTAGCTGAGGTGGCAGCCGTCCTCATTTCTTTAGTAATTTTTAAGTCATTCATAGCCCCAGATAGCTTAATAAATTCATAATTTAGACGCTGGGAAATATATGAAGCATCTTTCAAATTTTCTATTTCCAGGGCCTTGTTCACCGAAAAACCTCATTGTCCATGTGACAGTTTTAATACCATTTTGATAATCTTCCAAACTTTTTCATAATGATTATTGTTAAAATAAGTTTGTAAAAAAGTAACAAGGGAATCACTCTTTGGATTGAAAGAAGTAAATTCAAATGAATTTGGCTTTACAATATTTAACAGAAAATCTGCATAGAGTAACAAAATTTCGTCCAAATCTTTTTCCAAAATACGTTTATTTTGCGACAACACAATCAATACCTTTTTCATTTTTTCCTGTGCTTTTTCGGGATATCCAGCCATTACTCGTGGATCAATGCAAATCGCAGGTCTTACTAGTGCGTAATTCACAGAACATCTTTGCATGAAATGTTTTATCATTGTTATGATGTTTTTCCGACTATCCTGTCTGAGTGTGAAAACATCCTTGTCTGCTAATTCCTTATTTTTTATCTTTTCTTTTATTAGTTGCTCTGCAGCAAATCCTAAATACGCTTAACTTTTATCATTATACAAGCTTGGGTCACTGAAGTTGAATTTGCATAAAGTCTCAGGTTTCTCAATTCTTTCATTCTCTAAATGTTGAATGCAATCATTAACAAATTTTAAAAACATCACTGTCAAAAAATGGAAGTAAAGGTTTATCACTTTGATACTGTTCTAAAAATGGTTCCTTGTTGACAATCATTCCTATGGAACTATGGACCAATAAAGGCCATCTGTAACTCCTCCCTTATTTCCCAAAGTGTATGCGATGGATATGTATTCGTGGAACGCGAGCAGTGTCGTCCCCCCACCCCATTCCGCGAGAGTCACGTCGACCGAGATTACAGCCGCCGAGAAGGAGGAATTAGAAAAACGCTAATCGGTGAAATTTTAAATTTTTTAATAATGTCAGAGTAAAAAGTAAGGACTTTCAAGGACTTTTTAAAAATGGGACATAAAAATAAGGATTTATAAGGACTAAATGTAAAAGTAAGGACTTTTAAGGACGCGTACGAACCCTGATCACCCATTGCAGTTTCAGCCACAATAACTCAACAAAGATGAACAAAAACTGAATATTTTATTGCATTTGACAGATAGGAAAATATTTAAAGACGCGTATTTTAAAATGCCAGCAATACAATTTTGTATGATGCATTGCTGCTAATGAAACTTACAAACTGAGTTTTAAACAACTTTCACTCAATTCATCTATCACTCATCGGTAGAATGATTAACGCTGAATAGGGTTGCAGACGCCGAACATGCTGGAGGCCCGTGTGAACCAGTGGGTACAAAAGTGAGGCGGCAAAAAATTCATAGACATCTAAAAGACCAGGGAGTATAGGAGGTAGACAACAAAATTCAAAAATTAGTTAGTTTTCCTGAACACTATTGCCTTTTTGTAATTCCTAGTTTCAGGCCGTCATTTCTAGTATCAAATTTGACGAGTTATTGCTCGAGGAAATTCAAGTTTGACAGCAGTACTGTAATCTTAAGCCTAACCCAAATTTAATAAAAAATTACCTATAATGCAATATACAAAAATTTGAAAGCGTTATCATACTTCATAATTTTAAAATGGCAGGAAGACATGAGATTAAATGCTTGAAGAAAGGACGAAAATTATTTCAGTGTACCTCACACACAATAAAAACAAACCTGAAATCAAATATATGTTGCCACACTTTATAAAAATATTAATTTGAAGCAGAATTTCAGAAATGCAATTAATACTATAGTGAAAATTCTTTGGAGTTAATTTTCAAAGAAAACAATTTACACTATCACAACCATAACAATAGCGAAAGCGCATGAATAAAAGATTTGCTGAAATAATGAGACGGCTTGAATTTTATTTAAAACAATAAAAACATTATAACAATTCATGTTTTAAAACATTTTGAAACATTAATTAAAATTGAACAAAATGTCGCATGGAAATAAGATAGGTGTCATTAAAAAGCTAATTTTTTTTATCTTTAAGATGATGCGTTTTTTTTTTTTTTTTTTTTTTTTTTGGGTTATTTGGTTGGAAATTTTTTCAGGAAAAAAATTAAAATTTAAGTAATTTTTAAATAATTTAAATTTTAATAAAAATTTCGAAAAATCCTTTCTTAGTGAACAACCTATTTCCCAAGAAGATTTCCAATTTCAAGTCCCAGTGGTTTGGGAAATTTAGTGATGAGCGAGTCATGGTGTTAAAGATATAAACATAAAACAAAAAAAATTTAAAAATACAAAAAAATTTTATGAAAAATACATAAAATCTCAAGAAAAATATTGGATAAAAATGCTTGAAGTGGTAAAATGTGTGGAATGGGGAAAAAGCCATTTATATTTTTGAAATTGGATGAACACTTTAGATAAATCATATAGTAGAAAAAATAACGCAAGGCAACTACAGTGCTAACTAAAAAACTGAATTGTACTATAGGAAAGAAAGCCATGGATCTATACAAACCTATGAATGGTCAAGTACAATCTCATAAGCTCTGTAAACTGGGTATCTTCATAGCCAAGCATTGAGGTAAAGTTGTGAGACCAGTCTTTATTAGTATCGATTGCACCGATGTTGCTCCCATCACGATACAAATTTTTGTAAATAGTAGCTGCTATTGGTGGGAGCTTAGCAATGAGGCTCATAGCATCATCATACGTCAACTGTAAAGTAAGGCTTTTTTGTAGGACTTCAAATATTACTTTACTATTACAACAGATGCACACACACTAGTATTTAAAGATTAATAAACTTAACAAAAACAGCTTTTAAATACACTTTTATTATTGTACTAAAAATATTTTTTATTTCAGTTATTTTCTATTTTTTAATCTTCAGCTTATAATTCGTTATAAATATTACAAAAACAACTAATACCTTGAAATAAATTTTTTCTCAAATTCATTCCCAGATGACTTGTTTGGAATCAAATTTAATTAGCCCTTTCCGGAACATGACATTAAATTCTTTGAAATATGATGAAAAAACATCATGAATGGGTTTAGTTTATTGTCTAAACAATAGAATATACAATTTTTTTTAAACCAGCAGGAGTGGTCTCCCCTAAACTTTCTCGTATACTTCCCCAAAAAGGTGCCGTTTCCCCTCCCCCCACGTGGATAAAAAAAAATTTGATCCTACTGTTACCCAGAATCCAATGACTACCAGAAGGCTTCTCATTACAGTGATTGAAAAATATCTAGGTAAAGAAACAAATTCAAAGAGATGCATACTGATTTTCCGCTCTCGACGGCTCAAGGACAAACTGACGTAATTCGTTCCATAGCTTTTGCGTGCACAGAAGATTGCTTCCAATGCGCATGCGCGTGGAGATAACGGATTATTTTTAAAACTAAATTATACAGACCGACAGACAGTCAACCCTTTGACGGATTTGGCCCAAAATTTTATACAGACCTACATTCATGACAATAAAACTGTGTACCAAACTTTATCCATCTAGCTATTCAAGTTTTTGAGTTATAGTGTTCGTTGAGTTAGTGACTTCGGACATACATACATACAGACAGACAGACTTCCCGTTGAAGGATTTTGTCCAAAATTCGATAGAAACCTACAAATTATGTTTAAAGACCACATACCAAATTTCATCCCCATAGCTCTCATAGTTTTCAACTTATGTTCACAGACACACATAATTCCAAAATTATGTTTTTCGGACTCAAGGAGGTCTAAAACGTGGAGATTTGTCAACATCTCGAGTTTCTCAGAATTTTTTGACGATTACAGTACTTTCTCTTTGTATACGAGAAAATAAAAATTGCCTCCTTCTATGGGGGGCGACCACTCTGTGCACACCCCTCCATATGAAAAGCCCTTCGAGAACAGCGATCTTGAAATGTTCAAAAAATAAAGTTTATTCTTGTTGGCATTAGAATTATAAATTCTTATCAACTTCGGGATAAACGTGCTGACACCATCTCGCACAGTGGGAAGTGTAAACAAGTTGTTGATAGAAATATGACGTCATCTGACGAGCGACTAATCGGATTTTCTTTCGGTACTTTCCAGTGTGCGGGATGGCATCGGGAATATGTAAATCGCCCAGAAAGGGTGAATATAAGTGCGTATTCTTTCTCTGTGAATCAGTTAGTACTTGGTTGTAAGGACTGGTGTGTTTGTGTATTTTTGCCGTGAGGCTTTCACGGTCCACAATGTTACTCATCTGTATATAGTTCATTAATAAATGTTTGTCATCTGTTATGTTTGTTGCCTTTTGAGAAGTCTTCCACACAAACAACAAATATGTCTTTAAGATTCCGCTGACGCTATTAATGGTTGCTCTGCTGAGCCTTCAACGTCATTTGATGATGAGAAAGGCTATCAATTCTTATAGAAAATCATACATTAAAACTTTAAGAATATTGGAGGAAAATTTTCAAGTGAATTTGCTAAAATTGTACAAGCCAAGTCTCCACAAATTTCCTATTTCAAAATCAAGGATTTTTCACATTTTTAAACTCAATATTTCCAGATCGGAAACGAAATTTGGCAGTGCTGCCAGCTACATTCCAAGAAGAGTACTATTATCTTCATTTTCGTGATTTTAAAGTGGATTGGGATTTTTTTTTCCTTAGAAAATTTTAAATTTGGTGTCCTCTTTTGTGACCACCACGCTGGAAAGGATTAATATATTACCCGATAAATAACTTCTGAAAATATTAAAATAGAGCATAGTCTACAAAAACATACCATTGTACAAAATTTTAAGACTAGCATATCCAGAGGCGAGTGAAAAATCGATTACAAATTTCAATACA
>BGPR01031910.1:0-17779 GCA_013235015.1 Araneus ventricosus | reverse complement strand
AAGATTTATTGCTAAAGGAAAACGAAAAGAATAAGGAAGGTGATGGGGTTGATCTTTAAACTTCTTGAAAAAGTGTGGAGAGGGAAAAGCTTTCTTTAACTTTTTTATGCAAGAATCAAGTTGAGCAAAATTTATACATTAAATAGTTGGATTTGATAACGGATTTATGATAATGCATAGTGCTTATTTCCAAGGTTATCTGTTTATCATTTTTATACATATATTCAGTTTTAGAGTGCTTTTTGTTTATTTCTGCTTTAGTAAGAATGGATATATTCACTATTCCTCAAATAGAATGGGATATTCAAGTAGCAACAGAATACCCGAATGTCAAAATATGCTTCTATATCAGGGTAGAGGGAGTAAATATGTAGTTTCCGGCTCTATATACGTCATTCGTACAAAGTGATATGGCCCACAACCAGCAACTATAATTCTAAGTGTAACTAAAGGGGGGCTTCGATTATTTATTTTACACTTGCATTGAATTTCCAAAAAATTATAATTGATTTTCGTGCTAAAATGGAGTCAAATTACGCTCATGTACGAGGGTAAGACATTAAGTAAGTCACAAAAGACAAGAAAAAAAGTAATTTACCATGATAATCGCTTGGAAAAAACTTTATTTTTCAACATAATCTCCACCAATGCTGATGCACTTATCCCATCGTTTTATCAGCGCCCCAGCAGCTGAATAAAATTCTTTGGGTTGCTGTCTCATTCACAGTAGCACTTCGTGTTGAACGTCGTCATCATCTGCAGAGTGTGTGCCTCCAAAATGTTGTTTTAGTAGATAAAACAGATTAAAATCGCTTGGGGCTAAGTCTGGTTGGTCAGTGCTACAGCAACCAGACTGAATTTTTTTTGAATATATGGTGTTCAAAAAATTATAAAATATTCTGACTTACCCATGATTAAACTGAAAAAGAAATAAGGGTCGGTCAGTAAAGTTTATAATTAAAAAATAACTAATACTTTGAAAATTTACACAATATTATTTAATAAGAATAAGGAGGTGTGAATAATAAACAAAAGGTGTGAGTGAATAAAATTATTCAGTCATATAAATCATTATCAGCCAGAATAAAAATAAAGGCTTTTAAAAACACAATAATGAAATGAATCGTAACAAAAATGAACAGCATCACGAATGTGTTTTAAGAAATGTTTCGTAAAATAGCAGGTTGGACTTCGTTAATTCAACCTGTTTTTTTTTCCTTGTTTTGCTTTCCCTCGTTAACTGTCTGTAACAGTTTCTTAAATATATATGTCCACTAGGAACATTCCAGAATGACAAGGAATTTATATACTCCAGCTCTCACGAGAAGACGGCTGAGAAGTAAGCATCATGGGATATCAGACGAGTCTATTTTAATAAGTTAGGAGACGTCAACACAGTCGTGTGGACTCCAATGTGTATTTCTCAATTCGAGAATTTTTTCTCAATTTGTTTTCCTCAATTGGAGGCAAAGCAGCTTTTTATAAAGCATAAGTCTCAATCATCCCCTCAACTAAGCCACAGTCGTATTTATTACAACCCTGTTATTTATCCGCTACTTTATCTCCATTTCATACTTTACCCTCTGTCAGCAAATGCACTTGTCTGTCTTACGTCGACAGTCAGCCGCCTTTCTCTGAGAGGCAACAATATTGGGTTCTATAAAAGACAATACCCCCTTGCCTGAAACCAGCTGTGGTCGAACTTACTCGAACGTTCTACTACGATCGTATCGCAACAGAACAAAATATGCTTTGGAATGTTCTACTGCATTCATGAAAATATGAAACATTATTGAAATTGCACTTACGGATCTATCCTTCTTTTCTATCTTTATAGTTGAGAAATGATACTTCAGCTTTCTGAAATATAAGAAAAAACGTGAAATGATTGAACCATTCCCAGAACAAAGAGGTTATTAAATAACCTCTGGTATTGAAAATTCGCTGAAGATACCATCAGTAAAAAACAATTAGTTCTACTTTTAGATTATCCTTTAACAGCAGAAGAAAATGTTAGCTATAAATTATTATCATAATTCAATATTTATTTTTCTTAAAATAATTGAATTGTTGATTGCAGAAACCACATGTGTCAATAATATCGAAACGCTGGAAACATGAAAAAAAACTGATTAATTTTTTTAATTGAAGACTAAATTTGTTTTCACCTGGTAGATGTTATATACAGTGAACTCTCGATATCTCGAACTTCGATATCTCGAAAACCTTGATATCTCGAAAAAATATTTTTCCCCTTGAAATTTCATATTTCTCCTAATGTTAATTTCAATTCCTATCTCGAAGAGTTTTCACTCAAAACCTTGATATGTCGAATTTTTTTCGAAGCCAAAAATATTTTTTTCCTTGAAAATCGCTGTTTAGTCACATTATGACCTTCGTGAAGATTTCACGTAGGGGATGCTTCCCAGAATTTGATGCAAAAGGGACAATACCACTTCCTTTACACCCAATTGGATATTCAAGGTAGCATAGTATCGGCTGCAATGAGTGCCATTCTCACCAATTCGTTAGGCAAGCCTATTAGCTGTTGTGTTTATGTAACAGGTGATTATACTTATCCCTGAAATGAACGCAGTATAAAGGTGGTTTTCCTCCCACCCAACACGACTTCCAAGCTGCAACCTCTAGATCAGAGGATATATAAAAGCTATTTTTTGGATTGAAAACTTAGTAGAAAAGTAATTTGAAGTGTCGCCAGGTCACTATGCTGAACATTTTAAAGAAATTCTAAGTAGTAGTAATTTATTACAGATACATTCTGTTTTAAAAATTTTATACTTCTCTGTAAATTAATATCACTGTTATGAATTAATATGGGAATTATTGCTGTATTCAGACATCTAACTCTATCTGGCTAAAATATTTTACAATATATTCTTTACCTTGTAATTACGTGTAATTTTTAATGCTTCGGAGGGTAACCTCGTTATCTCGAAAACTCGCTATCTCGAATTTTTTCCCGGGTCCCTTCGATTTCGAGATATCGAGAGTTAACTGTACTTATAATTTGACTTTACTTGACTCTTGTCATTTCTTCACTCAATATGTAAATACTCCTCTAGAATGTAAAAACAGCATGAAAGTAATTTTGAAAAATATATGGGATAGCCGTAGTTCGGGACCGCAGCGTAGATATTTCGTGAGAACGTCGTGACAAATCATAATAACAAGTGTTTGGAATTAATTTGAAATTTAATTATCAATATCTTCAATACGATGGTTGCACAAAGGTGTATAATGATTACAGAGTAGATACAACATTACAAGCGTATCGCGTGCAGCAAGCGCATGGGGTAGCTTGTACACATCACAACCCTTAGAATCCAAGTGTCTAGTGAAAGTCATGTCGATGTTGTTGTTGCCGCGGGCTGTAGACGCAGGAATGCGCGTGATCCTTAGATTATTGGGTTCTCACTGGCCACTACTCGCCTGTTATACCAGCTACGTACTCGCCTTGTTCAGTTTTTTCGTTTTCTTTTGGACACTTCCGTAGCTCTTGCGTTCGTTCGGCACTAGAGTTTTTAGACTTATTGCATTCCTTTCGATGAGAACTTTTCTCTTACTGGCGTTTTTTCATGATTCCGCTCATATTTGCGAGTTACATGCGGTGACATCTTAAAATTATTTGGTAATTTTAAACTTAATATAAATTTTTGCTTGAATTCAGGCGAATATGTTTCTTGTCTCAGTTCAGGTCCTGTTAGCGGTCCGCGAGTTATTTGCAATGACACCAGAATTAAAGTCCTAGCTCAATGCGTTTCCACGCTACACTAATTTGAAATTCTACACGAAGCTAATTCGTGACAATCACGCGCAGGCGTCTACAACCTCGAGATTACGTCACAGGCAGACCACATCCTGCTCAAGATACACGTACAGTCGCGGGGGAAAAAAGTAGCCACCTCCCATATAGCATGTACACTTGCAGCAAGTTTGATTTTTCTTGATATTAACTTGTCATGACAAATTTGATGTGGCAATTTTGCTGCAAACTTCCTGCAAAGTAACAAAGCATAATCGACCAACCCACTTACAAAACAAGTTTGCGGTGAAATTTTTATAACAACTTCAGACCACGATTGCAAAACAACTTTGCTGCAAAGATGATACACACACTTACATATTATCTTTGTCTCTGTTTTAAAAAAAACATTCAATTTTAATAGCATCTCCTAGAACGTCCTTCTTTTTATTAATTCAATAAATCAATGATAATTTGTAAAAAAACTAACTTTTTTACAAAAAAAAATTTTTGAAACACTTGGGTAACCCTATTGAAATCCTATGAAATCGAACATAACTTTTTCACACCTTTCTAGATCTTTACTGATTCTTCCTGAAAATGTCTTGTGTATCGATGTGTTGCCATCAATATGTAGAGACAAGGGTTGTAAGTGTAATCCGTTCATGTGCACTATACAGATAAATTCACTGTAACGGTTTATCAAACCTTTTTTTCAAGCAGACGTATGACATCTCCATATTTACCAACGGTCACGTTAGTTCCATTACACTCAACTACTATCGAAGACTCCATAGACATATTTGATTCCAGGAAGAAATCCCCAGATATCACGTACGTTTGCAGCAAGTTTGATTTTTACTTGATATTATCTTGTCATGGCAAATTTGACGCGTCGATGTTGTAGCGAAACTGCTGCAAAATAACAAGGCGAAAATAGACAACTAGCGCCACCCCTCCTTGCAATGCAAGTTTGCTGTGAAGGTGTCATGACAAATTCACAGAACGATTGCAAAACAAGTTTGCTGCAAAGATGATAGCACAATAAGAGATAATCTTTGTCTCGGTTTTAAAAAACATCCGATTTTTAATAGCATCTCCTAGACCGTTCTTCTTTTTATTAATTCAATAAATCAATGATAATTTGTGAAAAAACTAACTTTTTTTATGAAAAAATTTTTGAAAAAATCTCCATCTTTTAAGTAAATATAGAACTCGCACTTTAAAGAAAACTGTATCGCTTTTTCTTAATGTTGACATTTTAACGTTCATAATCAAAATTAAACCAAAAAACAGTCAATATTTGTTGAAAAATAATAATAACTTACATTTTGTCCCATTTTAAAAGTAACTACTTTTGAACCCTAATTTCATAATTTATTCTACTAGCAAAACGTCGCACTCTCTTTGACCTCAAATCACATACTCAACTCAAAGTTTAAAATATTAATGAAAGCAAGAAAACAGTTCAAAATAAATCGTAGATGCACGATCTATTAGCGCAATCTATCTTTCCTTATCTAAGTTCCGCTGGCTGAGTGGCTAAGGCGCTGGCTGAGTATTTGGCTATGAAGCGAGTTGTCGGGGGTTCCAATCCGAAGTTGTCTTCGTACTCTGTTTTTCCTATAGTTTGCAGTGAATTTGACGTGGCAAGCTTGTGACAAGCTTGACGCGTGGTGACTAACTCGTTTGAGTTAACTTGTTTCAAGCTTCCATTCTTGCCGATTTGCAAAGCAAGATTGCTGCAAACAAAAATTGCTATCTGGATAACTGTGTAAAGTTTAAATCAATTTTCAATTTTACCAGAGAATTTATACATTAATACACTGCCTGTCTTTTAGTTCTAAATCAATGATGCCCTGCAACTTTGTGATTGACTTTTTTCCTATGATTGTACCGTTTTCAAGATAGAAACGATAACTCTTGAGTTTAGCACCAGGTGACGTTGTAAGCGGTCTCATGGAGCAACGCACAGCCACTTTACCACAGACGAGTTTTCTTATTTATTTATTTTATTATTTGTTTATTTTGTTTTGTTTATTTGCATTAAAATGCCTTAACTACGTAATTACGGCGTAATTCTAAGTCAATGGAATCTTCAAATCGGAAGTCCAAAAGTAATGCAAATAAAGTCAAATTTTTTAATGTAAGTAAATAAAACCGAAAGTTCGTCTATACATAGACACCACTTCTATGATTATAGCTGCAGATTATCTGAAATTAAGAAGGGTGTAAATATCTTTAGTGGGTACCCTGTATTTACTTTTGGACTTTCGTAGTAGAGATTACTCTATTTCCCAAGTCTGATTTTTTAACCTTCATGGACCATGATCGCTCTGTCTCCTTTCAATTCAGTAATAAAGACTTTTTGCCATCCGACAGTACCGTTTTTTGTAATAATAACAAAGCCTGGGCTTTGTTATGATTCTCCAGAATCATAACGGCAACTCTAGTGGGCACCAAATAGAAATTTTTAACTAAAAGAAACAACCCAAGGTTTCGCCAACAGCAGAATGTTAAACTAGGAGCTGCATGTAAAGATTCTGAAAAAATATAGTACAGGTACAGTACCGAAACAAAAAGAATAAAACTGAAAAAGATTGCCACGAGTAGCCTCGCTACTTGTGTCATTCTCCCCTGATATCCTCAATTCGTTTCTTAAAAAAGTTAACTCATATTTTATTGCTTCCTAGAAGAATCAAGGAAATCTTGCTAATTAGATGTGGACTGAAAACGAAATGCCGAATAATTAAAACTAACTATCATAGCGAAATAAATGAGCAATGTTTTATATAATTATTATAATATCGAACCAATAAAACTTCTTCATTTACACGAGAGGAAAAATAAATTAAATAAACGAAATTCTTTTAAAACCCTCATATAATTATTTTATCTGAAATTATTTCATTTAAAATAAATTTTATTGGTTAAATTATTATGAATTAAGAATTTTTTATTTTCAGTTTTCTTAAAATATTCATGAAGTAGGTAAACTCAACAAAGGAATATAGGCTAGCAGTTACCTCAACAATTTAATCAAAGGTTTGCTAGTGCAAGTAGCTACTGTTCCACCTAATTATTTATGTTGCCATACTGGTGACAGTCTCAGAGAAACCAACTTATAGATCCCATCAGTTAGGATAAATATAAGGAATTCAACAATATAGTATATGCAACTTACAAGCATGCTGGATTGCAGTTTCTCCTGCAAGCATTGCGTCTCTCGGTTGCGTTTTCATCTTTACACCCTGACCATTCTATGAAGATTTAAAACATTTTCTTTAGAACATAACGAAAAAAAAATTAGTAATCAAATTTTATTCTGAATTTAGCGAAATGGAAAACAGCTATCACAATTTTAGAAACGAATAAAACTGACATAATTTTAACAAAAGATAAAACAGATTAATTCAGGGTACAATTTCAGAAAGCAAATGGCATTCACAATTTAGAGCAAAAGAAAACAGCTATCAGAATTTTAGCAAGGAATGAAACTGTCAAAATTTGAATTAGAAATAAAACATACCGGGTATAATTTCAATAAACAAATGGTGTTCCCAATTTAGAGAAAAGGAAAACAGCTACCATAAATTTTAGTTAAGAACAAAAATGTCAAAAAAATTTAAAAGATAAAATGGATTAATAAAGGATGCTAGGGCTAATCTGCGGATATTTCTATATTAGAAATAGAAAAATATGTGAGGAAGAAGAAAGTAAGAGTAGTCTCATCTGAAAGGCAAAACATTACTATTAGGATAAATAAGAAGTATTTTCGTTTTTTGATTGCCTATATGACAAAACCTATAGCTGGCACTTGCTTATAAATATTGATGAATGCAAATTGTTAGATTCAGTAGTATATGTTCCTATATATTCGATAGTATATAATACTGATCTTACCTTATTTTATTCCTTTTTTATTTTTAAATTATATAATAGCTGATACAAATATTGAAATTTTATCCATCTTAAGATATTATTTTAAATCAGATAATAGAAATTAAAATTAAAAGAAAATAAATTAAAAGAAAACAATGATAAAATTAAAAATAATAATGATAAAATGAAAATTTTTCATTTTATCATTGTTTTCTTTTAATTTATTTTCTTTTAATTTAAATTTCTATTATTTGTTTTTGTATTTCGTTAGATTTGGCTGCATATGCGCCTTTCTATTTAATGCAAAATATGTTATTGTTTTTTATTTTAATTAAAATTTAATTAATTAATTTTGCTAAATTTTAAGAATTATAACTATTATTTTAAATCAGGTCATAAAGCTATCGTAGCATCTCGTAATATTCGAAAAGTTGAAGGAGGCGATAAAATCTGTGATCAAATAGGTATAAACGTTTTAAGGAAGGAGACTTGTCTCTTGAAATTAAACCCAGAAGTGGGAGGTCTTCAGTTGTTAATCTTCAAGATTTGATACAAAAAGTAAAGACGAATCCAACCCACAGCACCCGAAAACTTTCAAAGGAGTTAGGACCCTCCAAGGACACTATATGTCGAACCTTGCATAAGTTTCAAGAAACTTACAAGAACTCTAGAGAAGTTCCTCATTAACAGACTCCACAGCAAGCTAATCAACGACTAGAAATTTGAAAAACTCTTCTTGAAACCCACAGGACTTTCGGTTTTTCAAACGCATAATGACATGGGATGAGAAATAGGTTCATCTACGAAACTCAGATAATCGAAAGCAATGGTTAGATGTGGGCTAATCAGCCTTACCTGTTGAAAAACAAGGACGGTTTGAAAAGAAGTTTATGATCTGTGTCTGGTGGAATTTTCATCAAGTGATTCATTTCGAAATCATTCCACGTTGTCGGTCGGTCAACTTTGAAATTTACTGTGAACAGCTGGATAGGGTGTATGATTCTTTGAAAAGGAATTACTCTGCTTTGGTCGAACGAGGGAGAGCTCTTTTCCAGCAAGATAACGCGAGACCACACACATCCTGTATCACTCGAAAAAAAATAGATGAGCTTGAAGGAATCGAACTTTTACCTTTTTCTGAATATAACATGTTTCGATCTGTGGAATCATTTTTCAGGTAAAGATGCTTTTCTAATATTGATGAGCTATAAAGACGGGGTTGTCTAGACTTTTCAGCTTCCAAATCCAAAGAATAGTATCGAAATGATATTATTCAACTTGTAGAAAGATGGAAGGAAACCATCGAACTTGATGGTTTATATTTTGATTTGTGATATGTTTATTTTATGTTGTAATATTGGAATAAAAAATTGATTCCTAAAACGAAGATACCTTTATACTTCCTACTATTTATTCTAAATAGAGATGGTGTCTTCAGCTGGAGAATAATGCACATTCACTGCGAAAGTTTTTAACAAAAACTTCGACGGTCAATCATGTGCGAATTTTCGAGAGTTTCCAAACCTGACTGCCGAAATTCATGAGCTTCAGTTTTGCTATAATGTGTCTTAAAATCTGAATCTGCACCAATTGTATATGAGTACAGTTTTTGCATTTATCGAAAAAAATCGAAGAAACTTAGCTTGAAAAGATTTAAATTCCATTTAAAATTAAATTCCGAGTCTATATCATTTTCAGCATAACTTTTGGTTCGATTCGATTTCACTTAAACTTCATCAATTATAACGAATAACTAAGAAAATTTTTATTTAATAATTTGGTGTTCGAAATGTTTAGCCTAATGAGTGAAGGAATTACATTGCTGAAGAACATGAATCTCAGGAAGCAGATTATAGTTTCATCCTCTGTCTGTTGTCAGCGCCGTGTTCGACCCATATGCACCTAAGCAATGAATTTCCTTCTGTGGTTGGATTAGCTACTGAAGCCTTTCTTCTAAGAAAAACACACCCCTAAAAGTCTCCCAGAAGAGTCCTATCTGCCGCCTTAAAACAAAGTCGTACTTCTGTCGCTATAGCATGTCTCTATTGTTTCTGGTTCTACTTAAGTGTTCCAACGTCACTTTGACCAAGAGAAGATGCCACACTTTCCACTTATCATGAGTCCTTGACTCGTGAACTTGACTAGATATGCTAGTCTATCGTGTGCCTCTGACTCCAATAATTCCGCTTTTTTTCACAACTATATGCATGTAGAGGTGAATTGCACTGTTTATTTTACCTCCTCTTAAAAATCATCTTACAACCATACACCTAGAAGGCAGCCCGTGCCGGTGATGAATTTTGCAACAGCAGTTACCGCATTTTATGCAACGGCAAGTTTGAGAATCGAATGTACGGAGATCACTTCTTCTCTGGCAGCGGTAGCAGTAGGTGACGAGCTAACAGTTCCGTGATTTCCCGCAGTGGTAGGGCGTGGCTAATGGCTAATATCTATTATTCTAATATGCTTAATATTCTAATTCTTTGTCTTTCCCCTTTACTTTAGTTTTACTCTTTAAAGCAATTGCTAAGCCATAGTATGATTCATTTTAATACCTGTAACTGAAATGTAAATATGTCTCTGTAAATAGTAGTAATAATAGATGTGTTTGATTTAAAATTAATGTCACATTATTTAGAAAATATCCTTAGACACTGAAGCCAAATACCTTCCTCCCTAAATGTATACATTAAAGATTCAAGTACTCATAATCAATACAATCATATCTCGGAGTCCCCTCTGGATCTCCTATACAAGCACTCTCTCTCTCTCTCTTCTTTTAGACGTGGGACCAGAACAGTTACGTGGAAGTTGGTGACATGACATAAGACAAGTGGGATTAGAACTGGTAGATTAGCATACAGGGTTGGAAAGACAATAGCAGAACACGATTTCGGCATGTTTAACATAAATAAATTAGATTAACGTCCCGTCTTGAAACAGCATGAGAGCTATTAAGGGTCGAACCTCGTATATTTGAGTTGCTGTCAGATAAAAAGGCCGACAACCCCTTCAAGCTTCCACACTCCACAAGAGAAAGAACGTTTAATATTGATGGAGTTAATGCGAACTATGTCATTTATATGACGAATCTTTGGTGGAATCGGGTACTGAACCCCACACACTATTTTCCCAAAGTCAAGACTTTGCTAAATCACCGTCTTTATATGATGTACTAGCACTTTATTATAATGTGTTAAACAAAAAAAGATTAGAAGAAAATTTTAACATATAGTTGCTATTATATCAAAATGTCGCATGTCGAAAACAACACACAGCAAAACACACGCAATTTTGATGTAACAGCTAGAACCACTGGCAACATATCACATTTTGTGATTACATTCAACAATCACATATAAGATACAAAAATTTGAAAGTAGATGTAGCTAAGTGTTTTGCATCAATAAAATGTTTCGTCAAATTTAACATTCGACATTTTGACATAACAGTGACACGATATGGAATTATTCAATGAATTTCATAAAGTAATTTTTAAAAACATACTTTTATTAGTGTAATAAAAAGTTTTATTTTTAATTTAAATTATTTTCTTCATTTTTTAATTTAAAATTCTTTATTATAAATAATATGGAATTTCTTGAAATAAATTTCTTTACAAAATTGACAATCAAATGACGCCCCTCGTTTGGAATAAAAATTTAATAAATTGCTTGATTAATTGATAATTAAGTTCTTGGAATATTAAAATGGCTTATTGTAATCGATAATAAACAAATGTACAAAATTTCAAAACTCTAGCACATCAGAAAATCGTTAAAAACAATTCCATCTTTACAAATATGAAAAAAATCTAGCTAATAAAAAATGTGTGATAATTCTGAAACTACATATACTTTTGAATACTCACCAGTTTGATCTGAACACAAGTTTTCAGGCCGATACAGCATTACTTTGGGCTTCTCGCAGTCATAACACGCTCTGGAATAGGACAAATAGCACAATGCTTTGCACATCTGCCCATTTTGAAAATGAGATAATCATTAGTTATTTCCATTTCATTTAATAGATGGCGCTTCTCTTTATAAAAATAACTTACTTCTTGAGATCGGGGTCCTGTTTTGTTATTTTTTCTCCACAGCGCGTCATAATCGGTGCAGTTGGTTTCATATGGATGAGGCTGCAAATGCTCTTCATCCTAAAAAATGTATAGTAATTTTTTTAATCCTCTTTAGTAACTAAAATCCTACAAAAATATATTACGGAGATTCGAACCTTTTATCGAAACATCGTAGTATGGTAATGTTTTAGGCTTGATTTGTCTATCCTTATTTTATTTCAAAAACTTTTTTAAAATTATATAACAACGATAATGTGCACACACAAAAAGAATGTATTTAATGTCGTTGTAACAGGCTGTTCCTAATTTCTGTTATTTTTTTCTCCACAGTGCGTCATAATCGGTGCAATTGGTTTCATATGGATGAGGCTTAAAAAATGCATAGTAATTTTTTTAAATCCTCTTTAGTAATTAAAATCTTACAAAAAAATTTTAAGAAGATTCGAACCTCTTATCGAAATATCGTAGCAGAGTAATGTTTTAGGCTTGATTTGTCTATCATTATTTTATTTTAAAACCTTTTTTAAATTATATAACAACGATAATGTGCACACGCACACAAAAAAAAATCTATTTAATGTCGTTGACGCTGTTCCTAATTTCTGTTATTTTTTCTCCTCAGTGCGTCATAATCGGTGCAGCTGGTTTCATATGGATGAGGCTGCAGATGCTCTTCATCCTAAAAAATGCATAGTATTTTTTTATTTATCCTCCTTCAGCAGGGTTGCCAACGTTTCTTCCTTCCTTATCCATTGATTAGTCTATTTATTTTTGAGAACCTCCTTTGTAAAATCTCGGCGCCCCCCCCCCCCGACCATCTCTTCACGGAAAGAAGTTTTTAAAAATATTAAAGGCTTAGGTTGACTTAACAGTCAAAAGACTCGAATTAATAGCATCTGTAGGAATTGTTTCGGATTTCATATTTTATTCCATTTTTCATAATAGTACTAGTTCCAAATCCTAACAAATGCAAATACCTCTGAAAAAATTTTGCATTAACTTACGATGCGATAGTTAACAATTCCTCCTCGTAATAATCAATTCAGATGGAAGGAAATATCAGTGAAATCACAGAATTTTTTTCGTGTAGCAGAATTTCATAAAATTAGGCTCAAAAGAAGACAGAAATAATTTCATGTCTGGAGCTGCGTCACGCTTACTGCCATATATTTTATTAACCCCACGAGCGGCGCTAGTGTCTGCCCAACGGGGGGGGGCGCGACGTGCTGTACGGAGGGAGGAGTGTAATGAAATTGGTCTCGCATTTTCGCCAGATCTTTATTTATTTACTAGTTGAATATCCCGTTGCGTGAACGGAGTACATAAATTTTTCCTCAACAGGAGGATCCTGCCCCCCCCCCGGGCGGCCCACTGGCGCCGCCCCTGATTAACCCTCTGACTGCGTATCCCGAGATTTCCGCGGGTTGGAAGCGAATCTATTTTCTGCTGCATCCTGCGATTTTCACAGGCTAATGTGTTTACTTAGTACTTTTATACCGCTGGATCAAAGTATTACTCGATAATTAATTTAGTGAGTTATTATTAATTTGCATATAAATTATACTCGCTTGGCTCAACGGTATTTGAACACCTTGGAAACGTTGCATTTAAATAGTGATTTTTAAAAATCACAGAGGGTTAATATAAGCACAAGACGAGTATATTCTTTCCTGGAACACGGTGCCATAACTGACACCACATTCGCGTACCATTACCTAGTCCATAGGTTGGGAACCTCTGCTCTAGAGTCACTAAAATCCTACGGGACAAAGTTAATTAAAGAGATTCGAACTACTTATCAGAAACGTCGTAGCATGATAATGTTTTAGGCTTAAGTCATCCATCTTTGTTTTATTTTCAAAAATTTACTTTTAATTATATAGCAACTATAATGTGCACACAAAAAATGTATTTAACATCGTTGCAACTCGAGTACATAAAAACGTAGTAACTAAAAGAATGAAGTGTATATATCCTTAAAAAATATTTTTAAAACTTATTAAAACAAGAGAAAAGTTGTGCGGAGATAAAAATTTGTATCATTAAAAGCTAATTTCTTCATTTTAAAGCGGTGTAAATTTTTTGTGAGGTAATTTGCTCGAAGTTATAGAGGGAAAATGTTAAAATTTCCATTAATTTTCAATTAAAAATAGCATTAAAATTTTGAATAAAACCTTTTCTTATGGAGCCCCTTCTATCTAAGAAGTAACTATCTGCCAAATGTGGAAGCTCCAAGTCCGGCAGTCTGCCCAGTAGAGATATTATGGAGGAAAAATGTTAAAATGTCCTTTAATTTCCAATTAAAAATCGCATTAAAATTTTGAATAAAACCTTTTCTAATGGAGCCCCTTCTATCTAAGAAGTAACTACCTGACAAATTTGGAATCTCTAAGTCCAACAGTCTGCCCAGTAGAGATGTTTGAACGATTTTTTCATCAGGGACGTCGCAATCCGCAATTTGCAATTAGTATCAAGCCTATAATTAGTATCATGTTAGCAGTGGACTTTTTATTCACAACATATTTTTTTTTCTTTTTCTGATTCGGTATAAATAATGTATCAAATTATTCTTACCTATTATTGCGGATTGGTATACAGAATCAAATTAATTTCACTTCCTTCGGGAAAACTGTCTCGAGTAAACTATAATCAACAACTGGAAACATGATTATAGCCCACTTTCTATATAAATTTACTTTTCAGTGTGTGTTGCAAATCAAATCGGCAATCAAAATGGACTGAAGAACTTATCTCAAGTCACTCGAAAAAGGAGAAGACACTTCCAGGTTATTCCACGAAATTCCCAATTTTAAGAGGATATTTTCAGATTTCGAGCAGGCGCAGTAAAAGTTAATGCAAAAACTGAGTTAACCCTTTAAGGATCGCATTTTTTTGCTATCTAATAAGATGACCCCTCCTGTTTTGGAAACGGGCTGTCGTTTTCATTCATCTAAGAAGGCATAGAATACTTGAGATGCTTATGGATTCTACGTAATTTTTGTGTCAAATTATAGAGCTAATTAATGATTAAATTTTAGTTTACAGCCTAAAATGGCGATAATTCGATGCACTTCAATATGACGGGAGCGAGACTTAAGGAGTTAAAAAAAAAAATCCATCTTACGTATTTATAAGTCTTCTGGTTCTGCGACTCTCAGAAGATTATGGTTTCCAAATGTTGATTAAGTAATGTCGGATAAGGCTTCCATTTTTCCAAGATCACAATTACAGTCAAACTGTATAATTATTATTACGTTAGATAATCATTGTTTAAATACTGCGTAATAATTAATATATTAGATGATCATTATTTCATACTGCATTAGATAAAGATAAGACATACTTCTATAGAACTTTCGCTGTAAATAAGAACCAAAAAATATTTCACAGGTTGAGCATCCTGTTTTAACATCAAAAACATTCTCGATACGCTTTCATTTATTCCAAACAAGCAAATGAAATATTTTAAACTCTTAATTGAATACTTAGTTAAAAGTAATATGAGATCTGCTTCTCAGAAATTATGCATTATTTCTCTTATTGCATCTTGCATCTTATGCATTGTTCCTGTTATGAATCCTGTAAAATTTTTACGTTAAGTTTTAAATAATTAAAACTGGTAGTGGACGAGAGTAATTTTAAGCCAGCCATTCACCGCTCTTCCACTGTGGATTTTGGAACACGGAAAGGAAAAAAACCACTCGTCAGTTTTAAAAACCGATGGAAATTGGCTCAAATGGATGAAAGTGACGGAATTCCGGATAGTTTGAAAGCTGATTGGAATGGCCGGGTGGTGATTTGAGGACCTCGTTGCGAGGCTAGCGGGAAAACAATACCTCTGCTTAGTTTGGGACCCAGGACGAGGGTCGATCGTGTTGAAAGTAAAAGCGGAAATCAGCCGTGGGGGGAGGAAAGCAATACGTCTCAAAACTAAATAAAATAATAGTATTGATATGCAAATTTGATGATCAAATGATCTTGTTTTGAAGGCGGGAGGAGGAGTGGTGGATCAAAGAGCGGCGATAATAGCGCACTTTGAAGCCTCCCTGAATGGCGAGCCTAATCTTTCGGCTTGAATGGGTGGAAAAAACAGTCTTTGGACAAATAGCAAAGTGTAACCTTCTCGTGAATGCCCAGCTGAACGGGTCTATACTGGTACCCGCGGTTGGGTTCGGAGACGTCACTTTTTCCGCACGTTAACAGCGGGAAAAGTGACGTCTCCCAACCCAACCGGGGGTACCAGAATAGACCCCTTAGTTGCAATAATACAAAAGCAGCTTTGAACTAGTGGAATATTTCGAATAACAGAAAAAAATGTTTACTTACAAGACGAACATAGATGTTATATTCATATCCTGACTTAAGATGATTGCCTTCCAAAAGTGGGTTGACCGGTACGAAAGGGGAATGAATAGACAGAAATATTTGGTTCCCTGTCCAGGGGAAAAAAATGTCATCCTTCCTCATTCTCAGCAGAAAGAAGAAAATTTGTGTCCGATCTTCCGTAGTAGAATCTGCGATAATAATATAATGCAAGAGATGATTACAAAATAATCATCGACCTTAAACTCGCTTTATTTCAACAACTATGCTGTGATTCAGTACATTGTGTATGCAATGTTACAACTATGATGATAAGCTATCACTATGCCCATATCGCAATTTTAGTTTGCAGCAATCTTGCCCTGCAAGCTTGCAACAAGTTTGACGCTTCAAACTCATTGCAAACTATAGCAAAAACAGAGTAAGCAGACAAAACCTCGGATTCGAACCTCCGACAACCCACTTCATAGCCAGTCGCCTTAGGCACTCAGGGAGTCTGGTAGGAGATGATAGATTGCGCTAATATATCGTGCATCTATACGTTTTATTTTAAACTGTTTTCTTTATTTCATTAATTTTTTTCAATTTTGATTAGAGAATATGATTTGAAATCAAAGAGAGGGCGATTTTCGCTAATATCTGTGTCTTGCTAGTAGAATAAATTACGATCAAAAAGTAATTAGTTTTAAAAATATGGCACAAAATGTAAGTTATTATTTTTCAAAAATTATTGACTGTTTTTTAGGTTTAATTTTGTTTATGAACGTTAAAATGTTAACATTAAGAAAAAGGTGATATATAGTTTTCTTTAAAGTGCGAGTTCTATATCTACTAAAAAGATGGAGAATTTTTCAAATTTTTTTTCATAAAAAGACTAGTTAGTTTTCTACAAATTATTATTGATTCACTGAATTAATAAAAAGAAGGACGGTCTAGGAGATGCTATTAAAAATCGGATGTTTTTTAAAACAGAGACAAAGATCAAAACCAGATATATACAACTGTATCCAGGTCGTGGTGTGTAAGTGTACTGTATCAACTTTGCAGCAAACTTGTTTTCCAATTGTGGTGTGAAGTTTGCCATCACAAGCAAACCTGTTTTGCAATTGAGTTGGTCGATTATGCTTTGTTACTTTGCAGGAAGTTTGCTGCAAAGTTGCCGCATCAAGTTTGTCATGACAAGCTAATATCAAGAAAAATCACACTTGCTGCAAGTGTGTATGCTATCTGGGTGATGACTTATGAAAATCTAATGTATTGCAAGGGAGTTGAATGGGTGACAAGCCGGCTATACAGCGGGATTTGAGTAGCCATTCTTAGAGATTATTTTAACATTATGCCTATGGGACAAAAATTCCGTGCTAAACAAAAGTGGCCTTTGACTTTTTGTTGAGATTGTGACAGAAGTTTTACTGTATAAAAGATATATGGCCATTTAAATCGAGCTTTCTGAAATTGGACTTTGTTCTTTTCCTAGTTTTGAGGAAAATGGCAAATCGAAGAATTAAAGTTGGAAGAAGGAGGGATTATTTTTTGTGGGTTCTTAATGTGTCATTTCGTCTTCGGGTCGGTTGGGGCGCCGTGCAACTGCTTAGGCAAACTAATCAAGCCAGAACTCTCACCGATTGCTATGCTTTTATACTGCTGCCAGAACTTACCTGCCATCGTCTACAAATGGCGTAGTAGATACTGGATATAACAGACTATTGTTTTCGCAATATGTTTTATGC